>JAEIFU010001274.1:0-74722 GCA_018904235.1 Lordiphosa stackelbergi
AAAATCTTTAATTTTCCCGGTACGGAAGATTTGGCAGGAGCAATTACGTCAGCGTCACGTGACGCTGAAACACATTTCATAGATTTTTTTTGTATGTTCAGAAATTGCAAGCTGATTAACTTGCAAATGCCGCCTTTCTTTTGTTCCAAAACAGGACAGAGAAAAGTATTTATAAATTCTTTAGCATTATCTATCTAGCAGAAATGTATACATATTTTGGGAAACTCCCTGATGACACTCATTAAACAGCTTTTATTCAAAAACTTCACTTTTTTAAACCTTTATCACTAAAACCTAATGTGACACTAAATAAAATTGGGACTGATAAACATTAACATCAATTAAAAATTTTCACACTTGCTTTTAATGGGTGACCAATTTATATTATATATTATTTGATGATTTCAAAGAATTATGGCTCATTATATATATATTTACGATGTGCCTCTTTATGGACAAGAAAAACTTAAAACTTTAAACTCCTACTCTCACAGCCTAAAGTGGACAGAGAGAAAGATTTATTCAAAGCAGGTGAAGGAGATCGAATTACAATCTCCTAGTAACACTGGCATGAGCAATTTGCATTCGCATCGCTGCTGGCTAACCCGAGTGGACCCGCCCTTCCCTACAGGGTATAATATAGGGTTAGTGCGTCGGGTTTGGTACCCACCACCGTAAAAAATCTCCACCAATGAAAACTGCGACTACAATGCCTCGGATACGGACCCCCCTGACGACGACCCACGCAAACGTTTTAAGGACCACGATTTGAGGATATGCACCTGGAATGTCCGCACCCTCAACGGAGAGGGTGATGATATCGACTTGGTGAAAGTCCTCAAGGAATACTCATCGGACGTTACTGCACTCCAAGAAATGCGATGGATTGGATATGGGAACAAGATAATAACGCTACCAAAAGAGAAGAAAAAACCGAAACCACCCCCCTGGGAGATATTCTACAGCGGGCATGTTTCCAAGCACGAGTTTGGGTGCGGCTTTGCAGTGAGTGATAGACTACCCCCACTCAGTCATCAGCTTTACACCAGTTGATGAGCGGCTTGCCGCGCTTAGACTTAAGGCAAAATATTTTAATATTAGTCTTATCTGTGCACACGCGCCAACAGAAGACAAGGACACCTCGACAAAAGACGAATTCTATGAGCGCCTGGAACAACTATACGAGCGCTGCCCCGATCACGACATAAAGATCGTGCTAGGCGATTTTAACGCGAAAATCGGGAGAGAAGGAGTCTTTGGCTCGACAGTCGGACGATTTAGCCTTCATGAAACAACCTCCGGTAACGGAGAGAGGCTAATAGACTTTGCTGCAGGCCGGAACATGGTCATAAGTAGTACGAGATTTGAACACCTCGACATCCATAAGGCGACCTGGAAGTCCCCTGATCAACGAACACGAAATCAGATTGATCACGTTGTGATCGACGGAAGGCACTCATCGAGTGTACTAGACGTGCGCGCGATTCGAGGAGCCAAAATAGACTCGGATCACTGCCCGGTTGCAGCCAAGGTACGCACGGTCAGGTGGCAAATGCCTCACGCTCTGGCACACGTCGAAAGCTAAACGTCGAGAAGCTGCAATCACAAGGGACCTCTGAAGCCTACAAAGCCAAACTCGCCCAACTGCTCAGGGAAACCTCCCCATCTTCTTCCGATATATGCGAACAGTGGAATCGTATATCACACTCCATGAGTACGGCTGCCAAGGAGATACTCGGGTACTCCGAGTCCCCTCGAAGTCGGACTTGGTACGATGAGGAGTGCCGACTTGCTACTGCAGAAAAAGACGCAGCCTACAGGAGAACTCTGCAGTCGGGAGCAACGCGGGCTGTTACGGAGCGATATCGGGAGAAAAAGAAAGAGCGGAAGCGCCTCTTTAGAAGGAAAAAGAGCGAGCAGGAAAGGCGCATGCGCGAGGAAGTCGAGATGTTATTCGGCATGAGTGAGACTCGAAAATTTTACCAAAAAATTAAGCAATTAACAGAAGGTTTTAAGCCCAGAGTCGCACAATGCAAAGACGAACACGGGAATCTGGTCACCGATCCGCAAGTGGCGCTTAACAAATGGAGAAGCTACTTCTCCAACCTACTGGGAGGCGATGACGAACATGATGCCGCCTCTAGAGAAGTAGCGATGCCACCAATCGACAACATAGAGATAGACCCGCCGACCCAACAGGAAGTCTGCTTAGCCATACAAAGGCTAAAGAACAATAAATCACCTGGCGCTGATGAGCTGCCCGCTGAATTGTTCAAGGCTGGAGGGGAAGAATTGGTAAGGTGCATGCACCAACTTCTTTGCCGTATATGGGTTGACGAAAGCATGCCCGACGATTGGAATTTAAGTGTTCTATGCCCAATCTTTAAAAAAGGAGACCCTGCAGTTTGCGCCAACTACCGCGGGATCAGTCTCCTTCCCATTGCATATAAGGTTCTGTCGCGCATTATTTGTGAACGTCTTAAGCCGCTTATTAACACACTGATTGGACCTTATCAGTGTGGCTTTAGACCTGGTAAATCCACCACAGACCAGATATTCACATTACGACAAATCCTGGAGAAGACCTATGAGAGAGGCATCAACACACACCATCTATTTGTTGATTATAAATCAGCCTTCGACACGCCGATAAGGTCAAGGTTTTTTGAAGCCCTGTCTAAAGCTCCGTCAAAATAGGAAAGAACCTTTCCGAACCATTTGATACCAAGAGAGGTTTTAGGCAGGGCGATACCTTATCGTGCGACTTCTTCAATCTACTGATGGAATATATACTGCGCCGGTGCCCACATGCCAACAGAACGGGCGCCTTTATTTATAAAGATCTAATGCTACTCGCATATGCCGATGATATCGACATCATCGGCAAAAACGAACGGGCGGTAAGCAGGGCGTTTTCAGAGATTGAGAGGCAGTCAGAACTGATGGGTTTAGCGGTAAATGAGGACAAGACGAAATACCTTGTATCCGCGGACAAAAGTCCTTGCGTCTTGGACAATTTGTTACAATGGGAGAATACAACTTTAAAGTTGTTGAGGATTTTGTTTACCTCGGAACGACGATAACCAGCGACAACAACATCAGTCTGAAATCCGACGAAGGATCACTCTTGCAAACCGATGCTTCTACGGGCTAAGTAGAGAGCTCAAGAGCAGAGACCTCAAGCGAAGAACAAAATTAGCCCTATACAAGTCGCTAATCATCCCAGTCCTGCAATACGGCGCAGAAGCATGGACAATGACAGCAGCGGATGAAGCGGCGATTGGCGTGTTTGAACGAAAGATTCTTCGGAGGATTTATGGACCTTTAAAAGTTGGCGATGTTTTCCGCATTCGAAATAATGACGAACTGTATGAGCTCTATGGGGACACCTGTCTGGTCAAGCGCATAAAGCAACAGCGGCTGCGCTGGTTAGGACGAAGAAGCTCCAGTAAGGAAAGCTTATTATTCGAAGGCGGCTGACTACGGAGGAAGAGGCAGGCGGGGGAGACCTCGACTTAGATGGGATGACCAGGTTCGGGCAACTCCATTTGACCAACTTGGTCCCAGCTCGCACGGAGCAGAAGCGACTGGCGGACATTGTTGGCAGCGGCCGAGACCGTCGAACGGTTGTGATGCATGCATCGGGCCAATTAAGAAGAAGAAGCTCCTTAAAATCTCAACTTAAAAATTAAATTAAATTGCGGCTAGTAAACAAAGTTAATTTTTTAAATTTGTTTTAAAAATGCTGTCCATAGCAGATCCCGCGGCCGCAGGCATACCCGACAAAGCTTGGCAACCACATTTTGTTACCCTGGAGACCAGGTGAGTTTGCCCTTCATTCCCATTCATACAAATCTTAACCCGCTCTTCCCTATCCCTTCAGCATGGGCGAAATCCAGGTGGAACTCTATTGGAAACATGCACCCAACACTTGTCGCAATTTTGCCGAACTCTCACGCCGTGGCTACTACAACAATGTGGTTTTCCATCGCATTATACGTGACTTTATGATTCAAGGTGGTGATCCCACAGGAACGGGACGCGGAGGCACTTCAATTTATGGCTCAGAATTTGGAGACGAATTGCACAGTGATTTGAAACATACGG
Organism: Lordiphosa stackelbergi; assembly: GCA_018904235.1. Taxonomy (NCBI): domain Eukaryota; kingdom Metazoa; phylum Arthropoda; class Insecta; order Diptera; family Drosophilidae; genus Lordiphosa; species Lordiphosa stackelbergi. The sequence continues at coordinate 4,108 of JAEIFU010001274.1, forward strand.
GCGCGGGCATTCTATCCATGGCCAATTCCGGACCCGACACCAATGGCTCTCAATTCTTTATTACTTTGGCCCCCACCCAATGGCTGGACGGAAAGCATACCATTTTCGGTCGTGTCTATACGGGAATGGAGGTGGTCAAAAGCATTGGCATGGTGGAAACCGATAAGAATGATCGTCCTGTTGATCCTTTACGTATAGTCAAGGCCAAGGTGGAGAAACTTTAATTAAATGGAATGACTAGAAAACTTAAATGAAAGCGCAGGGGGTTGCCTCATCGGGTGTCCGAGTGGTGTCACTGTCCTACATGGTGCTGTCCAGCATATCCACCAGTCTCTTAATTTCACGTCTGGCAAAAGTAAAAAGTTAATTTTGAGGAATTTCTGTTACTCTTGACACTCACATTCGCTGTCCCAGCTGCTCGGTGGGCTTCATGGATTTGGTTATCTCTTCCGCTTTGGCCAGCAGCTGATATTGGCACTTTATGTTGGCATCCAAAGTGTCTGTCAACTTGTTCACTGCATTTTTATGCACCTCCACATTGTCGGCCGTAATGGAGGAAATGGAATGCAACAGATTACTCAAATTCTCCAGCAAATTATCCACCGAATTGGCCAAATACTGAGCCTCCAATTCAATGTCACTTAAAACATTGCCATCGATTTCGGGCACATTTCGCGACTGTAGGAAACGTTGCGTCAGCGAAGTGGAGGGTGTGGTATTTTCGGAATCGGTGGCTGCTGCTGCCGCAGCTGCACGCAGTTTGGCCTCCAGATTGTGAGCCACAAAATGACGCATTTGGTTGGGTTCATTAGCTGTGGCTAGAGGCTCTCCCGAATTGGAATTGCTTTCCTCCTCCTCATCACCATATTCCGCTTCCAGCTCATCGTCTTCTTCACCTGAATCCAATTGGCTGAATCCAGCTGGTCCTGCGCTGTGGGCGGTGGGTGTAATATTAATATCCTGCTCGGGCACAGGTCCTGGATATCGGGAAAGAAAGGGTATCTCTGTGTAGGATGAGGCGGGGTGTGGCTGATGTGGAAGTGCTGCTCCAGCCAGCTGCTCTTCTTCGGTATAACCATAGCGTGGTCGTATGGGTATGTCCTGGCTGCGACGTGACATTTGGCTACTTTTTTTTTTTCAATTTTTATTTTTAGGATTTTTAGTTAAATATTTTTTTTAAAGCCAAAGCCCGTTAACCCATTAACGTCGGCTCCTTGTTAGTGGGGAAAAAAGTGAAAAATATACTGGAGGCCACCATGACTATACTCATATGGCGCCCAAAAATATTAACCCCCCTATCTATACCTATACCCCAGGGGGGGGGGGTGTGTGATCGCACCGCGTTGTTGAGAAGAATAATATTACTGAAGGAAAAAATGTAAAAGAAAAATAGTTAATGAAAAGACATGGAAGAGATAGGAGTAAAAGTAAGCGCGGAGGGAGCGGTTATGTAGACCCGGCCCAAAAAAAACCACCTGTCGCCTCTCTTGAATCGTTCTACATTTTAAGCTTCTTTCTAAAATTAAGTTATTCTAATTGTTTTTAAAAAAACTGTTCTGTAACATAAAGAGACGTACGCAGAATTTTGATTAGGGATGGACAAAGACCTAAATTGTTCTAGGGGTATTATTTTGCTGAAGTTGCTATCATAGACATTGTTAAGTATTATTGGGAAAAATTCTTTAACTGTGGGATATATAAGAAGAATGCGCCGGAGGCGAAAATTTTTTTACATACCTCCTTAACCAAAATTTAAATAAAAATTGACTTTGTTGGTCCGAAACAAAAATTATTTCGAGGTCGAACATAGTTTTCTGGTTTGATATCAAATGCGTTTCGAATTAGCATTGATTGAAGTCTGCCTGCAGAGGTTTTAACTGGTGGCTGATATTATTGGACATGTTGGACTACGTTTTTTGGAAACATAACATAACCTAAACTCCCGTTCGATTTCAGTGGCAAAGATGCTTAAGTTTAGAAAGAGAACATGAGATAGTCCTGCTCATTGTACGCCATTATGACCTAAGAAATCGAAAGTAGTCCACTATGGTATTGTAAACCCCAAAAATTCGGAAAATATCGCGAACTTGAAAATATTATTTGGTGTTTGTTAATTGTTCTTTTATAATTGACGCTATAAATTTGTGTTTTTTCCATGTAGCAAAGGATTAAATAACTCATTCTGTATTGATTAAAAGGTATATCTGACAACAATTTTCTGATTTTGCTCAAAGGTAGAAATTTTTGGTTTTTAGTAACATAACAACATTTGTTTCATAAGAAATTTTTAAAGCATACTACAAATCAGCGCCCCCCTGTATACTCCCTTGATAACATAATCAGTATATTGGAAGGGCTTGATAAGAAGAAGCAGGATGAAAAAGTGGAATATATGGAATCCCCAACATCTTTGATTAAGTCAAACACAAGGTCTAAAAACTGCAGCATTTTTGACTCCGTCCATTGTAGACCACTGATCTTTAACCGTTTTAAACAGCTTTAAAAAAAATGTATTTTTATACCCGTTACTCGTAGAGTAAAAAGGGTATACTAAAGTCGTGCAAATGTATGTAACAGGCTGAAGGAATCATTTCCGACCATATAAAGTATATATATTCTTGATCAGCATCAACAGCCGAGTCGATTTAGACTTGTCCGTCTGTCCGTCCGTCCGTCCGTTCGTCTGTATGAACACCTAGATCTCAGAGATGGTAAGAGATAGAGGTTTGACATGTATGGGACAAATGCTTCTTTTATCTGCACGCAGATCAAGTTTGTTTCAAATTTTGGCCACGCCCCCTCCCGCCCCCGCAATTTGGAAAAAACGTTATATCTCCTACAGTTTTAAAGATAGACGATTCGTACCTTCTAGAGATAGTTAGTAATTTGCAAAATGAATCGATTTGCCGAATAAATGATAAAGATCGGATGAACGGTTCTCAAGTTATGAGCAAAAAAGTGAACCAAGCCCCCCCGCTACCCACCCTAGAAAAATGTTGCATACTTTTTGGATGGTCACACTAAGAAACGCAGAAACACTGTTAAACATGTTTTTTCATGAGTAACGGGTATATCGAAGTCAGTTAGAGCCGACTTTAACTTACGCTCTCGTTTCCCTTTGTGGGCCTGCAGAATCTTAAATGATTGAAAACACCCCTCCTATGATACAGTCCGCGATGCATTTTACTCTACCACATATGGAGGTGCAGAGTCTGCACTGCAGACCGATGAGAACATAAAACGATTCAGTACAGGATATATTTCCTTAACTGTCGGTCATCGATCAAGAATCATTGGCCTGACTATGCCCGACAGATCATCATTGAAATTATCTCTGGCATTCTCTCCCGTCTGACAGGGCCGAGGCCTCTAAAGCAATGCCCTAAGAACGTCACGCTCCAGTTCTGCATCGTACTCTGCAGTTCTCTTGGTAAGGAATAACAGCCACAATAGATTCTTCTTCTAGGCTAGCAACGTAATCTTCTCTGCCTCAATATAGATCTTGAATGACCGTAACAATTTCTCCCCCTCTCCATGCAGGACTTCTCCATCGCCTCGCACTGGAAAGGCTTAATCACACCGGCCATGACTTTCACCTGTAAAATATAAATGATTAGTATTTGTATTGCATATTTTTCGTCCGACCGCAATGTTATTGCTATGGCCATCGGGACGTTTTTCTTCGGCAAATAGTGATCTACTTATCACTCGCATGCCACTTGCACTCCTACTTGCTTGGGTAGAGGCGCTCCTTCGACGGGGAATCCAACCCCGGTCTCTCTCCTGACGAGGAAGGTAACCTTCTTTCCAATCAAAAGGGAATCGAACACCGGTCGCCGCAGCTACTGTTCCACGCGTATTCTAAAACGACAGCTCTGGTAGGCGCAATTTCACCAAACACTCGCGATGACCGAAGACCAAATGAATTCCAAAACCAATACAGAATTTTGTTGGTTTTTTTTAATCCTCGTCTCCAGTGTCTTACCCAGTTTAAATTTGATTAAAGTCTCACGGTGTTTTGTGGATTCCTTTGAAAATTGCGCTTAATCATGGATGGGAAAATTATTCAAATTTCTCCCGAATGTGCGATACCTCTTGAAATAATTAAAATTAATTATTCAGGGAGCTGTCAATAAAAGTACGGAAAATACTTATCCAGTATTTTATCGGTGTTTAATTGAGTTTTTTTGTTGGAAGTGTGGACTGCCAACAAAGACTTCTGACAAAGGGCTTTGGCACAAAATTTTTTTATAGTTTTTTTTATATGGAGTTTTTGTTTTGGCAAGTCTTTGGTGTAAGTGTACTACGCTTTAATGTAAAATTGCTGTTCAAAATCTAATGTATTTAAAGTAAAAGAAGTATCCCAAGTACTTAACGACTATTCATTTAAAATGCACAATTTATTGTGTTTCCGTTTTCTAGCTTTTGCAAATTTGAATTGATCTAAAAACCGATTGCGTTATTTGGGTTTTAACTTCAACTGCTTTCTTTCGACTCTATAAAATGGCTAGCTGTTTTGAGCAAAACAGCTAAATTGCCAACACTGATTTTGGCTTGTAAGTTTCGATTAGGATTCATCAACTTTGAATTAATTCTGAAGTAAGAATTGAACTCGTTAAAGCTCTTACATAAATAGAAAAAGGATTTTAATCTCCCTTTGCAGCTAATTCATCATATCCTTACCTCAGCAAGTTAAAGCTGGTCACTTAAACTCAACGGAAACTTGGCTCTTTTTCAGCTATTTGTTTCGCCAGTCGATAACCATTACCATTTTTTTTGCCAGCCCTGGTCTTTGGGCTCACTAACACGCTCACGCATTTTGAGTAGTTGCATTTTGATTTTTGTTGCGGGTGGTTGGCGTGCGTGGGTCAAGCGCGTATTTAATAAAAAAATATATGAATAAATAACAAAATAATGTACCAGAAATAAATATTCAAGTGCAAAACACAACCACATAATCATGTAAGGGCCTAGGAAAACCCATAAAAATATGCCTTTAAATTGAAAACAAATTCAAACGATATTTTTGCCGCCGCCTAAACAAAATCAAAACGCCGCGTGTTAATTTGTTTCCTTAACGTTTAAATATGTCCATTTATTAAATGTTGCAAATTTGTCATTGCTAAAAATATGAAAAAAGCAGTAAAGCAATAATTTTCTGCCTGTATGTGAGTGTGTGTTGCAATTGTCAGTGTACGTGTGTGTGTGCGTTCAGCGTCGATAAAAGTGCATGTGAAGCAAGAAGAGCATAAAAGCAAGAAGAAGACAAAGTAAAAGAAGCGGCTAAGCAAAAGTAAAACCAAGTTAAAAGTTATTAACAAAAGTTTATTAGAAAAAGGCCTGAAAAGTGGACGAAACCCACCCCCTGGGCCAAACGCGAAATCAACTGCAGCAGTAAATACGGCTGCAGGTATTGGTGGATGTGTGTATGTGTGTGTCTGTACAGCAAAGCAAATAACAAAAAATAAAAACTGTTTTTGCATTTTGTATTTGCCGCCGGGGTGCAAATTCCAATTTGAATTTGCAAAATTTTGGTTTATTGCGCATGCGTGGCCAACTTAAAGGTGAGTTTTAAACATTATCATTTGTTTCAACAAAATTCTAATTTTCTGTACTTCTTTGCCTCTTATGTATTTTGCTTTGGGCTCAGGCCTAACTTTGTTCTTGACTTCTTCTTTGCCAGTTACGCTTATTCCGCTTTTGTCTTACCTCTTTTGACTGCTGCAAGTTGCCATTGAGTGAGAGAGTGAGCGAGAGAGAGAGACCGAAAGATCATTTTCTTTACTCTCTTTTGCTTTTACCCATTTGATGTAGTGCAGTGCTTTTTTTTTTTTTTTTTGCTATCTACCGTTATGTTTCTTTCGTTTGCGATTTCGTAATAACTTCGATAATATTTTCCTTCATGTTGTTGCTGCTGCTGTGCGTGGGTTGCTTTTTCTTTATCTGTCAATTGAGCGATTCGAATTGATGTGAAAAAGCCTCGAGAGGGAGGGGTTGTGGGGAGGGGAGGACCTAATGGAAATGCCAAATGAATGGGAAAGTCAACTCTGGAGAGAACGTGATGTCAGTATTTATTTTAAAAAGAAATACAGTAAATATCGGATAAGTGCGGATGTATATATATTTTAATCGGATATTTGCAAGGCCTTTTGGGAATGCGTTGTTTGTAGGCCGCAAATTGCAGATAAGAAATTAAAATTTAAATTTTTAAGAAATTCCATTTTTGATAAGCTAATGATTTTTATACCCAATTTTTCAACTAAACTTTGTATATTTGCCGAAAACATACAGTATGTCAAGAAAGTTTTTATGAAACACGAAACAATTCAAATTTTTTTACATATTATTACAAAAAAAGAAGTTGTGGATTTTGTATCTTTTAGAACAAGTATGCAAAATTGTGTTGGATTCATTTCATTGAACATGTTCTCTTGCTCTTTTTTTCTAAGTGAGTCTCAATTTCTCAATGTTCACCTTGTTCATTTCTTCACTTCTTATTTTTCTTTTTATTTATTTTATTTTTTATTTTCTTTTTATAAAAATATTTTATAAATTATATTTTTTAAAATATAAATATAATATATTATATAAAACTCCATTTTTAAGTCCATATTATCCTTTATTATAAAGTAAAAAGAAGATATAAAAAAAATACTTAGTTGTTCTTGTTTAACGGCTCAGTAGTTATTTTTTTATTTTTTTTTAAATAAATATTTTAATTTTTTTTTTATTTTTTTTTTATATTTTTATTATTTGGTTTTTTTAAATTTTAATTTTAAATTTTTTTTAATTTGCCATAAAACTCGTTTTTTGAAATACATTTTTCCATATGAGGTAACCAGCGTGCGTTTTTCTGGGTTCGGAAGTTATTTTGCGAGTTATTTTAAACTGTCTACCGTGACTGTCGACTTTTATAATCACGAAATATGTAATACGGATCTCCATGGTAACAAGACCGCTAATTACTGAAGAAACTGCTCTTCAAATTTCTACAAATGGCCACACATAGTTACATTGCCATGAATTTGACAATACCTGAACCGCGATAAATACCATGGAAAACCAACACTAAAAGAATATAGTCAAGATTATAGGAATCGTTTAAAACCACTTTCCGTTACCGACAAATCATTAAATCGACGAAAAACACCAAAGAGGATCAAAAATAGTAACAATTCCAAACAAATTGTAGTCCCAGTGTAGAGCCATTCGAAGCTAAGGGTTCTCCACGGTAATAAGACCGCTAATTACTCAAGAAACTGCTTTCCAATACCACAAATTATAACATAGTTATACATATACACCATGGAGGACCAATGCTAAAGAATATAGTCTCTTATTTACACGTTTTAATTGCCAACCATTAAATCTTCGTGATAGTCTAAACAAATCATAAAATTTTGTATATATCGGATTTTTGGACCGATCTTGATCTTGAACCGTCAATTTACCCGTCCACATTATACAAAAAGTTTTAGAAATTTCGCGGCACGGACCGTTGGATCCAAGCATTTACGCGTCTACAATCGCCATCTATCAAATTTATTGATTCCCAAAAATATGTAAAATTGTAAATTTTGCAAAAAACCAAGTTCAAATAATAGTTTTTTGACTATACGGCGCACTACCTATATATACTCGTTTACTATTGCCGTCTATTCAGTCTTCCAAATTATCTTTAATCATATGAAAGAATTTGCAAATTTCGCGATTCTTTGAGCCGTTCCATCTACATCTCCTATTTACCCGTCTACATTGCCATCCTTCAAATCTTCATAGTAATCATAGGTCATGCCGAAAAATTAGCCAATCATTGGATTATTCAATCTACGCCTCTTATTTATTAATGCCTGCGCTTTCATAAGTACTCAAATGAAAATTTGACAAATTTCGCGGTTTTTTGTCTACACCTCTTATATACGCGTCTGCAATTGCTGTCTATCCAATCTTCACGATTATCCTCGGTCCTTTGATTTTCTTGCATTGATCTACTCCCTCCGTTACTTGCCGTTCACGTCTTTACGACACTTATGAAACTCAAATGTAACTTTTTGACATTTCACAATTTTGACCATTTGTTCCTTTACATGTTCCTTTACACACAAATATTATAAATGCATCTATCTTTTTTGTCTAGATGACCTGTCACTATTGACCTGCAACACTTTTCCTTGATGAGGTTGCACTTTTGCTTTGATTTTTGAAACTTTGCTCTCTAAGACTACATAAATTTTGTAAAGTTCCAGAATTCACAAGAAAAACTTTATTTTACAAAAATTTAATGTGTTTGAAGACCGAACGCGTATAAGCAAAGCCCTGTTCAGTACTCACCCCCACTCAAGAGCTCTAATACAATGCACAATTTTTAGGTATGCCTTTTCGGAATTATATAATTTTTTTACTTTTAATTAGCGCATTTTTGGCTATTTCAAATTCTATGTAAATAATTGGCCGACAAGTCATAGTTAAGACAACATTTGCTTTTTCTTTGTACGTCCATATTGGCAAAAGAATATTGAGAAAAAAACCTAAAGTATAATTCTAAAAACCCTATGTGGATAAAATATAACGAGAAAGGAAGCTAACTTCGTCTGTACCGAAGTTTTGATACACTTGAAATAGCTTGTCACAACGTTTAGCGACTTCGACCAAACTTCGCAGATCAGCTTAAAAACATTACATATTACCAATGACCGTGTTTGAGAGCAGTAATATTGAGAACAAAAACAGTTTTTTCTTACTAAAAATCCATTTTCCGAACGAACATTTGTATGGCAGCTACAAAAGTAGTCATCCGATCCGGTCGGTTCCGACATATTAGCAGCGTGCAGTAAAAGAAGACTCTGTGCAAAGTTTCAGCTCGATAGCTCCAAAACTGAGGGACTAGTTCGCGTAGAAACAGACAGACGGACAACGGACGGACGGACAGATCGGAACCGGACGGACAAAGCTTAATCGACTCAGCTCGTCATGCTGATCAAGAATATATATACTTTATGTGGTCGGAGATGATTCCTTCTATGCGTTGCAAACTTCTGGGCAAAATTATAATACACTTTTTCAAGTGTATAAAAATTTGCAATCTTGAGCAATTGAAACTGCAAAAATCAAATTGAAATTTTCGACCTAATTTTTTTTGAAAATAAAAAAAAAAGACCAAAAGGCGACTCGACTTATTTTTAAAATAACTTTCTCAAACTTTTAGAAATAAGTGTTCTCTTCTCTTTCTTTAAGAAACCATTAAACATTTTTATTATTTACTTTACTGGGGCCTGAACTCGGGACCACTCCACTACTGAAACACACGGGACTGACCCCTTAGTCAACTCTACTATCTGCCGTAAGCAATACGTGTCGTCGAAATTATATTTAAGAACGTACGCATAGCATTTTGTTGGCATTTGTCAGCTCTGAGAGCAACAAGGGCCGTGGTAGAGTGGACTAGACATTCGGATACAAAACGTGGAGATCAAGTTAGATTAAGTTTTATTTTATATGTTTATTTATTAATTTTTTTGTTGAGGTTATCATTGTCTTTATTTTATACAATCCTTTAATCGACTACAACACGGTGCAACGCATGTGCTTGCTCTTGTTCATTACAGGAGGAAGGATTCAGAAAAACTTTCTTAAAATTAGGATTTATTTTCCAAACTTTAGGGGCAAATTCCCAACATTTTTAACAAATTTTCTAAAATAAAAGGCGAAATTACCCCAAAAAGAAGAAAAGGCAATAAAGCAAATTCATCCTAACATTTCGAAAAAAACATCTTAAATTTTAGAAAGTATTTTTAAAAAAACTTTTCTAAAATTATGAAAAAATTTCTTAAATCTAGAAAATTTTTCTTCTAAATTTTAGGGCGATTTCGATTTTAGGTCTCTTTTCTTAAATATATGAAAATAATTTTCTGTGTGGCTAGATTTAAAGTGCCTAAAACAGAAACGCTTCCAACCAAATTCCAACCGAATTCCATTTTTTGCCACAGAAATTTATTTTGGTTGGTTTCAAACCTCTAATGTTTTGTTAGAAGATTTTGCAAAGCTCTTTTCTCACTAGCGCCTTTTGTCAAAGTGGGGCCCTATACATGACAGCTAGCGGATTAAGGGATGGAAACTAATAAACCATGTTTGGCGCCAACAAATTTTTAAATTTTGCATTATATCGGTGGAGAATGCGACTTAAAATTGAATTATTATTTAAAAATGCATCATAAAACATATAACACAATCAAAAAATTTCAGTTAATCCTTAAATTAACCCACATCTAAAAAAAGGAAAATTTTTGGCGAGAGATTCAGCCCTGTTTTTAGTGATGGAACATCAATCGGAACATCTGGTGCATGAATTTTATGGGTTATACTGAAACAATACTCAAATCAAAAGTCTTAATTCATAGCTATATTTACACCTGCTGTTTGAACTGAGGCGAAGTTCTGTAACAACATATGCTTAGAAATAAAAATAGCTTTTCGTTATTTTCAAACAGACAGATTTATAGCTAATTGTATTTTCAAAATTTTAATAGCATTTCCACTTTTGAATATTGCCAGATCTAGCGACTAAATAACTAAAATGGCCACACTGAATATAGACAGAATTCTTTGCCTGCTTTAGCTTGTTGGTTACAATCGCAATCCAGGAATAGAAATCATTAATATGACTGCGTATTTATTCGATTTGATCATAAACTGGAATGTTATCAATTAGAACATCATATAATCAACTTTATTTTGTTAATTTTTTTCAGACAAAAATACCTTGAATTTTTCTTACTTATTCCAATAAATTTCACTTTCTATCTATCATCGTTTCACATCAATTTCTCTCAAATATTTGGACTCGAACTTAACATCTCCATTTAGTGAGGGGGAAAGGGTGTAAAAAGCCCCTTTAATAATGATTTAAAGATCACATTCTGCCATAACCTTTTCTTTCCCCTAATCAGTTCACACTTGCTTGAAGCACGAAAATGATATTCAAGCAGTAAATTTCTATAAACAAAATTGAGGGCTATTCATTAAGAGTAAACACAAATCTTCCCAAAAAAAAATTGTCTCCCTTAAGAATACTTGAACAGTCACCAATTCCCAGAGGCTGCACTTGAGAGTGCATACTATAAGTGGCCCGCTTTTTCAGTTTCCCACTTTCCCACTTTTATTTTATACATATTGATTTTGCCAACTATGGCGGAACTTGCACAATGTTTCCCTCCCCTCCTTTTTGTTTATTGACCTGCTGACCCAACAGCAGACAGACAAAAGATTTCGTTTATGTTTTATGTCGGTGCAGGCTGGGAGGGGTTAAGGCGATGCCTTGAAGCAGATTAAAAGCGCGTCTTAATGCGATTTGCATTCGTGTGGGCCAAGCTTTGGGGTCGTCATCGTCTAACTTGGAAATCTAATTGAGGAAATTCATATTTGGTTTGACCCCAAAAATTATGTTCATTCACGTGCCGTGGCACTTAGGGCCATGTCATGTGCGTGGCCAATTTCAGCAACAACCCAAAATTAAAGTCTTTGAAGTCTCCTACACTAACCAACTCCTTCTTCCTAGGCAGATAAGCGTGTTAATGGCTCATTAGTCGACATCAGTTTAGCTGAGTTGCTTGTTGTAGGCCAAAAAGTCAGTTAACCAAGAAAATTGCCTCGAAAAATTTCAACGAAAACGCCAGATCATCAATTTAATGGCTAGAAAAGGAAGTTGAAAATAGTATTGAGAAAAAGAAATTAAATTCTTATAAATTCATTCATAGATGATAAGGGAAATTTCTACGAAATTAAGGTCAGAAAAAGAACAAGAATAGATTTTCGATTATCATTATTGAACTCGTTTTATGTTTGTTTGTGGTTTTATCTATGGAAAATGAGACAAGCAAACGTGGAAGCTGTGAATTTTGGTTGTAGAAAATTTTTGTCTGATTGAGAAAGTTAGAAAAAAATTCTGATAAATAGTTTTAGAATAACGAAATATTCTAAACAAGTCTAAAAAAATACTTTATTATTATTGATAATGATCAAAGAGTCTCTAAAAATTGTTTCACTTGCTTGCTTGGCTGACGATCTGTAGCAGCGAAGCGTGATGAGCTTCATTATTCATTCCAATTCTCATCCCATCTTAAACATAAAACTATTTCCACTACATGAATCTTTAATTAACTGTATATAATAAAAATCATTCCGCAACATTTTTCTGCACCAAATGCCTTGAGTATTATTCTTTCGTTTACATTATTTGATGGGAGGAAATTGTAAAAATATATACAAAAATATTTCAACAACTGACACGCCTGCTGGCAGCTCATTTGCCTAATGGGAGCACTCAAAAGAATTTTGCAATCATCAAATTGAAGTTCTCAGAGCCGCCAAAGGCAATCTCCTCCTCCTTCTGCTGCTTCAGCGCTTTGGTTCAGCATCAACAGATCTATGAACTGTAGTACCTTGTTGTTGTTGTTGTTGCTGTTGCTTGTCCCGCTTTTTGTGTGCCAATATAGTTGACCTCGTTTTGATTTGTTTACAACGTTCGATGGAAGGGGGCAACGAGCTGTTGTTGTTATTGTTGTTTCGTAGGAAGGTGTAAAATGAAAAGCGAACCGTTTAGTTTGGTGATTGTTATTGTGGCTGTTGTGGGGCAATGTTTAACGTCACTTTTTAATATTTTTTCCTGCTTGGATTTGTTTTGATTCGTTGTGATTAAAGTCCCTACATCATTTACTTTTACTTTTGCTGATCCTAAACATCCTCCGCCTCCAAAAAAAAAAATTTCTAACAATGTCCGCATTGTTTGCAGCTCATTAATTTTCCGAAAAGGTTTTTTTTCTTAGCTTTTGTTATCTGCATTTCCGCATCGTAACTTGCCACGCACGAACATGCAACTGTTTTGCCGTTGACTGTTGTTGCATGTTGCATTTTGAGTGGGGGTGGAGAGGGGGAGACGACACGCCTAAAAATTAATGTCAAAGCAAATCGCTTAACTAAAATCTTATTTGGCCACTGTGTCGGCTGCCGAAGAAACCGAATTCTACCACACTTTGTTTTTTAATCTTTTTTTTGCATACATAATTAACCTTGAAATCAAACGTATTTCAAACCTGTTTGTAGTTGTTCAATATTGTCCGCATAATTCACATTCTGGGTGTGAGCTTCACAATATATTTTTTGTTTTGTCTTCTTTTTTTTCCTGTTTGCTTTGCTAACATTTTGTGTCTGCTTTGCTTTTGCTAAATCGTTAAGATGATTAAAAAATTTGGAATTTGATACTAATTTGATGTTATATTAAATGAGCATTTTGTTGAATAAGCCATTAAAAAATGAAAGAAAAAGTAAATATTTTTAAATAATTTTTTGGTTTTTGTTTTCGAAATACTAAATTAAAAGGAAATAATAACTAAATAATCAATTAAAAATAAATAATAATAATAATTTGTTATATCTTTTTTTGAAAGCATTTGGGTGTAAGCTATAGCGAAAACGATTTTCATCAAAATCAGTTGATTGGTATATAAGAAGTTTGTTTTAGAGAGCGTCAAAACGTGGTAAACGAAATCTCCAAATTTCCCAAGTATGAAAAATATACTCGCATATGATCTTCCACTTCAGGTCAAAGAAGTCAACGGGCGTTTAACTTAAGCTCTTGCCACAATTTCCAAATCCCACGGTGTCAAGCATAGGGTTAATAAGCGTCAACCAACCTTCACAATAAAGCTTTGGAAAAGCCACAATAGATATCGAATCGAGACTAGAGTGGTCGGATATTTCAAAATAGGGATCAATTTGAACTATAAATATTTTGGTGTCAAAAAAATCGAACTTATCGATATTTTCGATATTAAAAACAAAACCCGGATCTTAACAATGAAGAGTTCTATTGAGGCAATTGAGGCGTCATTTGACGCCTAATAAACAACACTTAATAAAAACAATTATGCCTACATAAGATAATTATTATTTATTTCATTTATAACATAAAAAGTCAAGTAAATTTATGGAACGAAAGAAGTGTTTACTTTTTTAAAAAGTGTCTTTGCATATCATTAGTAGCACAGCTTCCGATATTTCATTTGACTATTTCAACAACTTTTAAAGGTCCATAAATCCTCTGAAGAATCTTTCGTTCAAACACGCCAATCGCCGCTTCATCCGCTGCTGTCATTGTCCATGCTTCTGCGCCGTATTGCAGGACTGGGATGATAAGCGACTTGTATAGGGCTAATTTTGTTCTTCGCTTGAGGTCTCTGCCCTTGAGCTCCCTACTTAGCCCGTAGTAGCATCGGTTTGCAAGAGTGATCCTTCGTCGGATTTCCAGACTGATGTTGTTGTCGCTGGTTATCGTCGTTCCAAGGTAAACAAAATCCTCTACAACTTTAAAGTTGTATTCTCCCATTGTAACAGATTGTCCAAGACGCAAGGACTTTTTGTCCGCGGTCGATATCTCATCGGCATATGCGAGTAGCATTAGATCTTTATAAATAAAGGCGCCCGTTCTATTGGCATGTGGGCACCGGCGCAGTATATATTCCATCAGTAGATTGAAGAAGTCACACGATAAGGTATCGCCCTGCCTAAAACCTCTTTTGGTACCAAATGGTTCGGGTAGGTTCTTTCCCATTTTGACGGAGCTTTGCGTACTTCTCAACGTCATCATGCAAAGTCGAACGTACTTTGCTGGTATACCAAGGGTAGACAAGGCTTCAAAAAACCTTAACCTTATCGGCGTGTCGAAGGCTGATTTATAATCAACAAAAAGATGGTATGTGTTGATGCCTCTCTCATAGGTCTTCTCCAGGATTTGTCGTAGTGTGAATATCTGGTCTGTGGTGGATTTACCAGGTCTAAAGCCACACTGATAAGGTCCAATCAGTGTGTTAATAAGCGGCTTTAGACGTTCACAAATAATACGCGACAGAACCTTATATGCAATGGGAAGGAGACTGATCCCGCGGTAGTTGGCGCAAACTGCAGGGTCTCCTTTTTTAAAGATTGGGCAGAGAACACTTAGATTCCAATCGTCGGGCATGCTTTCGTCAACCCATATACGGCAAAGAAGTTGGTGCATGCACCTTACCAATTCTTCCCCTCCAGCCTTGAACAATTCAGCGGGCAGCTCGTCAGCGCCTGGTGATTTGTTGTTCTTTAGCCTTTGTATGGCTAAACAGACTTCCTGTTGGGTCGGCGGGTCTATCTCTATGTTGTCGATTGGTGGCATCGCTACTTCTCTAGAGGCGGCATCATGTTCGTCATCGCCTCCCAGTAGGTTGGAGAAGTAACTTCTCCATTTGTTAAGCGCCACTTGCGGATCTGTGACCAGATTCCCGTGTTCGTTTTTGCATTGTGCGACTCTGGGCTTAAAACCTTCTGATAATTGCTTAATTTTTGGTAAAATTTTGTTGTCTCACTTATGCCGAAAACATCTCCTTCGACTTCCTGCTCGTTCTGTTTTCTTCTAAAGAGGCTCTTCTCCTCTTTCCCTTTCTCCCGGTATCGCTCCTTAACAGCCCGCGTTGCTCCCGACTGCAGAGTTCTCCTGTACGCTGCGTCTTTCTCCCAGTAGCGCGTCGGCACTCCTCATCGTACCATTATGTCCATTATCTGTAAATAAACGCACGCCCATTAATTTCTAAAAAATTTTTAACACTTTTCATATTTACCTTTGAAGGCTCCAATATTCTTAATCGATTCATTGATGTCTGCTTTAGTTGGTTTTTCGTCTAAAAAATTCGAAGATATCTAAATATAATTTAAATATATAAATAAATGATTTACATTAGAGCTTGTGTTTATTAACATGTTCGAGCCTACATACAAACATATGTATGAATATATAAGCAATTCCACACACACAAAGACCCCAAATTCCTCTCCACAAATTAACATGTCCATGGTGACCTACCTTAAATCTCTTCCGATCTCTGGTACTCAGCCGAAAAAACCCCTCACCTCGAGCCCCACGACAACTCCCAAACTCCCGACGGAGCAAGTTCCGTGGGCTCGAGTTCCCGTGGTAAGTTCCGATTAAGCTTTGGGGGGGTGGGTTTTTTTTCTTCCTCTCGAAAAAGAGACATTTTTGTATTATTATACAGGCCTGTTCCCGTTTCCGAATCCGATTAATCGGAATTGGTAAGAGTTGTGAATTCTAAAAAACGATTAAAACCGATTCGGTCGTATCTTTTTGACATCCAGAGGATCGATTGAGGGTAATTGGGACTTTGAAGATAAAAGTGGAATAATAAAGTCGGTTTTTGGAAGCGAGAACATTTAACAATTCCGATTTCGCATGATTTGATCGAAATCGAAAACGGGAACACGCATGATAATCATTGATCAGTGATCAAACTGTAGTAAACCCCAACACCCTTAAGGGCTCGACACAAGGTCAGTACACTGCGTCAACATTACACTTTATAGGCTTGTGCAGAAACATTATATCCAACATGGTACGTCTTTACCCAAGTGAAGGTATATCTAAAAGCTTGAGTCTGGATTTATAAGAAGGAATTCGCAATCGTAGATCCTAACCCAGGTTGCGAAGAGCAAACAAAAGGAACAGTGGTTGCTAATGTGGGTTGTCTTGGCCGTCATACCTCATCCAAAATAAAACTTCATTTTATTTTAAATTTTTCTCCTACGCGTTTCGGAACTGCTTCTGAATAGATTCGATGGCCGTCCACAGGGTTAGTGGTTGAGGGTTTCAAATACACGAACCAACCTCTAAAATGGGCCTCACTAGGGAGGATATAAATAAGAGCTTCGTCGTGTAGAGATCACTGAAGCCCTTAGGCCAACGTAAAATAAAACCTAACAAATCCATGGCTTGGCTTTATACACAGAAAGTTCAGTGTGAGTGCCAAATGATAGTTTATGGGCCAGGGTAATAGCCAGATCAGGAAAAGATTTAACTTGTTCAAGCTGATAAGAATTTAATAACTCCTGCTGGCTTCTATTTTCTATTTTTTCCCGTATTCGTCCTTTTAAAACTCAAAATCTGATTGGAAAGTAGCTAAAATAGCTGCTTTAGGGGCAAGAGGTTCAGTAAAGCTGTATTTAAATATTTTTGAGGCTGCCTTCACACTGTTCGACACATGAGACATGATATTATATGTAGTAGTCCTCCTTTTGTTATGTTTCAAATTTGAATAGCTTGTCAAATTCATAGAATTTCATAAATAATGCTGTCCTACTAGATTATCATGTCTCATGGGTCGAACAGTGTGAAGGCAGCCTAAGAAATACCCCAGTTCATTGTGAGTCGGCTGTCAAAAAAGTCATCTGAGAAACTCCAATTGCCTACTTTTTATACATTCAGAAATTTTTTGAGCTTCAGATGACATATCAGAGAAGTGTGAATACATCTTTACAAGGAGGAGTAATAGATTTTAATGCTTTAAACATGAGATAAGTAAAAAAATTCAACATTCAGATATAAATCTGTGCGGGATGAATCTCAATCCATTATGTGTTTTTTTTTTTAAAGGAAACTCAAATTCAAATTGAATCTGTTTCCACTCCATTTATATAATATTTATTTGCCTGTCTGTGTCTTAACCATTTTCCTGTCAGCATTCCGCTAAGTGAAATTGAAAGACTATACACCCATTTAGCCATTTTAGCAATTTTGCCCACTTTTGTGGAATAAGATGAAATGCCTCATTTAGTGGATTTATGGGCTGTGAATGTTGAGAAAAAAAATAGAAGGATAATCAGCTTGGGGGCAGTTAGAAAATGAAAAATGAATGTCGAACCCTGAGACAGGTGACCAGGCTTACTCCCCCTTCCCTCCCCTCCCCACTCGATTCATTCGCACGTCTAAGCAATTTGTGGCATGCAAACTTTCACATGGACACACTGCCAAAGGAAAATAAAGAAAAATATAAATAAATTCACAACACAAAATGCCCCAAAACACCCACCAACAGCCACAACCACAAAACTCCTTCAAACGAGCCAAATGAAAGTGAAGTGAAGAATTGATGGACACCGTGTTACCAAGCAACCAACCAACCTACCTACCAACCTACCTTACTTACCCCCCCATCTATGTTACCTATCTCGCCTGGTGGGCGTGGCACACATTCACATGACAAAGCTGGCAAACAAATGCTCAGGCGGCAGCTCCAGCTTCGGCTCTCCGCCAATTTAATTTATGAGCCTGCGATCTAAGCCCCGATGACTATCGGCCGACGAAGCGTAACGCCCTCATGGCGGGAATAACGGTAACCAGGGGCGACCGTCTTACTCTAAACTATATCGATGGGAGGCCAGGATTTTGTTGTTATCCCGTCGTTGGATTTTGCTTAATTGCATAAATTTTTATTTGCATGGCAAGCGATCAAGCCTAACGATATGCAAATATGCCTTAAAAAAAAAAAAAGAAGACGGAAAAAAGCGAAAAGTTGCGCATTAAATCACACACAAGTACACAAATGGTAGCAAGTAGCTCGCTGCAACGACTTTCGCTAGCTGAAAATTCTTCCAGGCAATGTGTGTGGGAATTTGGAAAATGCAACTCTTTCAAAGGTCATTTCAAGACTTTTACTTTCAATGTATTAATTGTTTCGATGTTGATTACAAAACAAATGGAAAGTGCCTTTGTGTGTACACACTTTTCGCTAAAGGTGTTAACTGTTGAGCTAAAAGTTGGAAAGGAAATTGCCGAAGCTAACATTTGAGCCATTAACTGTATTATTTAAGGTAATTGGAACATGTTTTTGTCCATAAAGAAAGTTTTATTATATAGGCCACATTATTGGCATATTTTTGAGAGTAGAGTTTAATGAAGTTTAAATTTAATTATTATTGAAATTATTATTGAATAGGCACCATACAAATGAAATTAGTGATGTTTTTTGTGCTCATTCTGCAGCCAATTTGATATTAGGCAATCAAGCATTCGGCATATTGAAGCAGATGTACCAGATGTATGTAAAGCCATCCTTAGCATTTCCTTATTTGATGAGCAAATCATTAGAAATAGTTGTCAATTGTTCCAAAAGTCAACACCGCAAGTGTTGCTGTAAGAGCCAGAAATGTAGCTGTTATTCGACTCCTTGAATAAAGAGTTCATTCTTAATTTTTTTTTTTTTTGCACCCTTCCTTATGAACCTTTAACCGTATCCCTCTGTCCATCACGTATCAGTAGCCTCGCAAAGGAAAAACTTCATATAAAAACAAGAGCGTTGCAGTCGAGTGGCCCGACTCCGAAATACCCTGTATACCAATAAAAATTTTGCAAATATGAAACAAACTCGATCTGCGTATGTACATTGTACATGTAAAAATTCTCTTATAGTCTCTGGGATCGACGCGTTCATACGAACAGACGGACATGGCTTAATCGACTCGGCTGTTGATGCTGATCGAGCTTTGTTTAGGCGTTCAAAGTAATTAAATTTATTATATTGACTGTCAGATGCGAAAATAATGTCAGAAAAAGAAAGTGAGCGTAAAAATAGTTTGAAACGCTTCCTTGAGGAATAACAAATTGCTCTGATTAATGCCGTAGAAGCGAAGATAATTATTAGGAGCAATACAAATAATTTTCATGCAATTAACATGAAGAGCCTCCAGAAGTAGTCCGCAGCCCAGAAAGATCTGCAGCAAGTATGTCCGGGACTAAAGCAACAACATTAATACTAAGTTTATTTGATATAGAAACAAATAAATAAATTTTTTTTATATGCAAATTTATTAGGGGAGAGTGGGGGGTTGTGATAATAGTTTTGTTTTTCAAACATAACTTTGCCAAAAGTCAATATTTTTTTCGTTCTGTAAATTTTGTATTTTAGTTAAAAGATGCATGAAACTTTCCTCATTATTAGTTTCAAAAACCGGATTTTTGGGGTTTTTTCATTTTATATTAAAAAAAGTGATTTTTAAAATTAATTATTAAAAGGAAAAATTTTCAATTTTAAATTAAGAAATATTAATGACAAGTGAAAATAGATTGACGGCAGAGGGCTTGTTTTCTTACGAGTATACGAGCACTTTTTGCCGACCGAGCACAAAACCGACCCATATCTCACTTTTTTTTTAGTTCACATAACCAAAATATCATTTTTTTGTTTTTAATTCATATTTCTATCAAAAAGGCAATTGACCAAAGATATTTCTTTCATACTTACTTTGGGCATTACGAACAAAATTTTAATTAACATTCACAAGTAAAATAAGAAAAAAAAACTTTTAAAAAAAAATCGCGTTCTGGTGCAAAAACATAAAGAACGTGTTGACTGATAGGTTGCTTGCCAAAAGTTAGGTAATAAGAAGGGATTTATTTTTGTGTGGCCAATATTTGAGTGGGTCACAACCCACAGTGGCTCAAACCCCCCCCATTCTCCCCTACATTTTTTGATTGATCTTGCACGCCACGAGATTTGCTTTGCGTCTGGGAACACTGAGTTGTTTTGGCACCAAGTGCAGCTCCAACAATTCGCCCGACAATGAGTACCTGGGAGACTCCGATCTCCTGGGGAGCCAACAGCCAGGCTTAGTGTGAAAGTTCATTAGATCTTACAATCTGTCTTCGCATTATCAGAATAATCATATCGCTGGCAAATCTTCCTTTATTTTCCATTTGCCGCAAATAAAAGAACTGAGACATTGGTGTTTGCTTTTGGCATCCTCATCTTTCTCCTCTTCCAACACGATTTGAATAGCAAAGCTGCCCCCTGGCTACACCCTTAACTGACCGAATTTCATATTCTGAATTTTTTTATTGATGCTTTCAAATCCTCATAAATTTTTGTAAACAAATTACATCTGTAGAACAGTGTTAGATTAACTTCAAAACCTAGCTAGTGGTCCCAAGTCCCAAAAAAGCTGACCAAAGTCCCAAAAAGCTGGCCAAAAGTTAAAGAAGGGTCTACACAACAATATCAATTTTGTATGAGAGCGGTGATGGGAATTTTGCCTAATTGCTTTCACGACTTTTCAAAATGTAACCTAGAAAAAACTTCTACTTTTATTATTAACACTATTTCATGCCTTGTTAATAATAATTTCGAGCAGTACATTCAAATTGTACTTACTTTCTGGAGTAGAATTCATTTTGTAGATTCCAATTCGGTTAACTTTTCCTGATTCGCGAGACGCTTCTGAACGTTGTTATTATTTTCTATGCATGACGAGTAAACGATGAGGCATTCTCGACGCTCAGGAACGGAGTTCATTCCTGAGACAGGTAGGGACACTTCCCCCTTATTAACAGTCAGAATACACACTAGAACTACCACTACAACTATTCCAACCATTTAAAGTCCCTAAAAATAAAAACTTTTGACCAGCTTTTTGGGATTTGGAACCATAGTGCGTCGATGCGACAACCTGTCACATGAAGTTGAGCTGGACTAGACTTTGCGGAAAAATGATAGCTGCATAAAAAAGGCTTGGAGTGGTATTGGTCGGGCATTAGCCAGACATAGAGATATCGATAGAGAAGGTCCATACTATGGGCACAAAGTTGGAAAGATATCAGGGCACAGGCAAACAGTAGAGCTCGGCGGAGCGAACAAATGGATAAGCTTTAAGCTGGCCTACTGTGCGTGAGGTCGTGGGTTCGATCCCGCCTCGGAACATCTAATAAAAAAGTTTTTTTCTTTCTTTGGAAAATGGTTGCTACACATCCGCTCACCAACTATTGGTGCCAGCTGTGAAGTAACTATCCATAAAATTTTTATTAAACTTTGCCGTTCGGATTCGGCGTTAAACTGTAGGTCCCTTTCTTTTGTGCGTAAAATTATAAGCACACTAGCCAAGAGATTGTGAAAATCTTAACATCACTTAGTTGAGTTTTCGACTGAATTGCAGTCTTTTCTGAGGGTTTTCCGAGAGAATAAGAATTCAAAGAAGAAGGAAAAGAAGCGTCGGAAGGGGGGACAGTGGGCAAGCAAATGAATCTCCACCAAAGTTATTTGTTAATCTCAAATTAGCCATTAAAGCTCGATATTTTAAGGTCGAACAGTAATCTTTAAGAATTGCTTAATTGGAAGGTTTATCACGACTTATTAATAACCCCTTAGTAATCTCTACCAATCCTTTTACCATAATTCTATATCTCGTCTCCCTCTTTATTTAAGTGGCGTTGTCATAAAACAGATTCCACAACTGCCTGTCCTGTCCGTTATGCATTTCAAGTCTAGAAGACTGAAAAATGCACTAAATCAAAAAGCTGACTTGACTTGACTTCTCTTGACTTACGCGGCGGCCCCTCACACAACTGATCGCAGAGTTTATCTGTGTGCAATTGCTTTGTCGTACTATTTTTAACACTCCCCCCAAAGACAAAACTTTAATAAAGCCAGTCGTCCTGCTCCTCCTCCTCCCCCTCCATCTTTATCTGCAGGCAGCAACTAAAAACAACAAAATTTTGTGGTTCATTAAATCAGAAAATGGAGAAGAAGCAGCGCTCCACAATTAAAAGAGGCATCCCACAAAAAAGATGAAGTTGATTCTAAAGAGGAATGATGATGGAGACCCTCCCCATAAATTGAGCAAGCAGCTCGCTTGCTGATAATAAAAATGGTTCATTTCGAGGCGCTTGGGCTAAACATAGAGTTGTTTTTTCTTGATGATGGAAGGGCTTGGGTTTATTTTTAGACACGAAATGCACATTTTGCTTTGAAATGTATCTAGCAGATACAAAATGCCGACGCAGTCAAGAGAAGAAGATACAAATTCCCAGCATCTAGTGACAGTGGCATGCCTAATTCAGATACGAAAATAGGTTGCACATTGAAGAAAAATGCAAGTGTCGCCCTGGACTTGGCACATTTCCAAATAAACAAACAAAAACGTGCGTTAAGTGGATAAAGATAGAGATTGTGTATCTAACAGATAGTTTTGCCAATGTCGTCGTCGCCGCGTTTGCCGTTTGTTGAAATTCCACTTGAGTTTTATTAATGACGTCGATTACCAGCAGCCACAATGTTCCCAGAGCCTGACTGGTCTTTGGTTTATAAATTTTGGGTGCAAAAAAATGCCACACACTTTCAGCGCTAATTGCAACTATTTTTTAAGCAACTTTTTTTTTTTTTTTTGGCAACTGAACAAACAAAGTTGGGGAATGTGTTTGTGAATGGAGATGAATGAGAGGTGATTACATGGCCTCAATTGCAAGCGAGGAATTTGATTAAATTATTTTATTTTTTAACGGAAACTTGCAATTAAAGTAAAGTAAAGAAGTTGACATGGGATTTTTTTTGTAGTATTTAGGGTAAAGGCCCATTTCTAGAACGCACGAAAATCAATTTTTATGTCGAGTTCTCATGAATAGAAACTTAACTTAGAAATTTAAACTGATTTAAAATCTGAATGCTTTTGCACAGCAGTCTTATTTGAATGAAGTATTATAACGAAATAAATTTTTATGTCATCTGGAATCAGGCCTTTAAATAGGAATGAAAAAAATGTAAAATATTAAAATATTTTAGAGTGTTTTTATAGGTTAATTTTTCATTGAATAAAACGTATCTTCAGAAAATCTTTAATTGTTGCTCCCCTCTTCCAGAAGGAGAATAAATCTTTAAGTTTGATAAGGAGCTCAGCAAGGACCCTGTGTTGGGATTTCGAGCACTGATGTGCGTTTCGCATCTCTAACCCCAAAATGTCTCGGGAGAGCCGTTGCAAGTATATCCTTCTTATATTTAAATGTGTTACTTTTCTTCATGCTTGAAGGTCCTTTTCTCGGGTCTTCCAGATGGTCGACCACCGGCCGAGGCCCACCAGTGGCAAGGCTACTTAGATTAGGCGGTCGACACCTGCCCGAGCCCACAGTTTGAGACTGTACAATTTTTACCCGAGCTTTCAGTCAGGCAGACTCTCGACACTGTCCCGAATGAAACCTTAGTCCTGGCCTGGGTGAGCTTTGCGGGTTGGGAAAGGGAAAGGCGTGTTTTTGTGATGCTACTTATAGCAGGTGGAAACCCAAGGGCCTTGTCAGTGCACTGCGGCGTGACACTTGCTGACTATACTGGACTGCTTATTTGTAAGGTAAACCCACTTATACGAAGTTAACCTCCATAGGAAGGCCGTACGCTATCAGCAAACTGCGACCCGTTTGATGGCCCAACAGCTAGGTTCCCTAAGAACCATCTCACAAGTTCTTCAGAACTCGGATATTTTTTATTTAAGTCTTAGGGGAATCTGTATCATTGCGATAAGTTGTTCTTAACCCATTAATGCCGACGGGTGCGAAATCGCACCAAAAAAAGAAATGTTTTTGAAAATTCTTAAAAAATGTTTCGTAATTGATATCGCTTTTCTGTCTTTTGCTACGGATAATAGATGAATGGGCTTACATATTTGACCTGGACTGTTTTTTTCATACGACGCCATCTACTTAATGATCCATATGTGCAGTTGCAACGAAAAAATAGCGCTTTCAGTTGTAATTGGGATTTCGATTGCGCATCAGTCAGTTGTAATTGGGTTTCATAGTGACCGTGCTTTT
Organism: Lordiphosa stackelbergi; assembly: GCA_018904235.1. Classification (NCBI taxonomy): domain Eukaryota; kingdom Metazoa; phylum Arthropoda; class Insecta; order Diptera; family Drosophilidae; genus Lordiphosa; species Lordiphosa stackelbergi. The sequence goes on from JAEIFU010001274.1 coordinate 28,547, forward strand.
CGGATAGTTTGACCGTGCAAATTTTACTCAAAGGATTATCAGTTCGTGAAGTGGAACTTAGAACTGAAAACGAATGGTCTTATGATGGTGAAATCGCGCTTCAAAAACAATTTTCGAACGCATCGGCCCTAGCCGCCGGATAATCTGGACTACATGAAAGAAGATGTCCCGGACGACCACATGTTATATGATAATGCTGGACCTAACAAATCTGAAATTTGTGGTTCCGTCGAAATGCACGTTGATAACCCGGACGCCGACAATGACAACGCCGACAATTTATTTCGATGCGGCAATGATCAATGCTTGGAAGCTCTTTTGCGATAATCGTAGTCACCATCGCTAAAACTTAACGAAATATAAGAATGGCTCCATATAGCAATTCAAGAAGATGGGACAATTCGAGTTCCGTAACATTGTGACAGATTCGTTGCTGCAAAGTGAGGATGTGGCATATCACCGTGGTCCCAAATCTCAAGACACACCAGCTCAAAAACTATTGAAACTGGATGTTGGGCACAACATTGAGAAGGAGACAAAGTGAATTCGCTGTCGCCACTGTGCCTCGCACACCATCTACTATTGTGCCCAGTGCAAAGTGGCAGTGCACCCTAAATGTTTCTCAGAATACCATAAATAAATTGAACTTAAACTTCAACCTATTCCATGTATTTTCCTTAACAATTCAACTATTTCATAAAAACTTTTTTCAGTAATAAAATTGTACTCACTAACGCCGACGGGTGCGAAAACGCACCACCCCTGCACGGACTATGGGTAGAGATAGGGGTCATTATGGCATCCTCCAGTAAGTTTGAACCTTTTTCTCCCACTAACAAGGGAGCCGGCGTTAATGGGTTAACTGCCACTTGATATGGTGGTGGTAGTGTGGATCTGCTCCAGGACTGCAACTGTTTTTGCGTCTCAGTCGCGCATGGACTTCGCCTCTCCTTTTTGAGATTGTATATTGTCGGGACACCGCGAGTACCCACTTCTTCTACTTCTTTTCCTTCCTTTTTATTTTCTTGATTGAAAGGCAAATTTGCCTCAATTTGTAGTCCTCCTCACGCAGGGCAATCCCCAACGACTGGCAGGCCACATTTTCTTTTATATCGATTTTGTCGCCGTTTTCTCCCCTTGCGCAAGTCCAATCCGTAACGTTTATTAGTCCTCAATTTAGCAGAAGGACCCATCCCTCGGATCACGTCCTTAGGTTTTCCTTTTTTTTTCCTTCCGATCACCTCCTTATCTATGTGTCTATTTCATTGGAATGGCTTTTTCCGACCTGACCAAATGCCATTCAATTAAGTACCTTCGCATTTACAGGGTCGAAGGACCAATGTTCACTAAAACTCGAATACGCTTGCAAGTGATCCGTTCAACATTAAGAAGCTGAAAGAATTTTTATTTGATATTTGTTCTCCAAATTCAATTTTGGTTTAGACCCAAGTGCTTAAATGCAAGTAGACAGCTGCACTTGTGCTCAAACGCAAGCAGATAGTTGCACTGTTCAGCCCAAGGGGTCAAGCCGAGCTTCCGTCAACCCTTGGTTTGTGTGCTTCTGATTTTCACACAAAAAAAAGGGACCCTCAGTTGAAGGCCGAGTCCGAACTAGCTGCTAATGGCGAAATTGAAACCAGGCCACCCGCACAGAGAGCTTACACACTACCCGTTGCACCACAACCAAACATTAACGAGTTCTAATTTACAAAAGAAGATCACTAAATAACTATTAATCATTCTCAAAAAGATATCAAAATGTCAGAAACAATGTTTCACGCTTAATTATGTTCTACCAACGCTTTAAAGTAAAAAATTGAAAATAATATCAATCAAAGATGTCAAAGATCTTCTGCCTGAATAACTTTATATGCACTAATGTATGCAAAATGCTTTTACCTTGTAAAAGGAACTTTCATTTTCCCCCCACAAGTTAAGTCAATCATGAACCATCATCAGGCTCAATCATAAATTAGCACACTTTTTTTTACAACAGAAAAGAAAGTAATAACCCCATTCTTCCCATCAGACGCATCATTAGTCAATTTCTTACTGATATGTTGGTATGATGTGCCCCCCATTATGCAACAATCTACATGCCTGTCTCTTGTCTTCTTTCGCCTCAAAAGCAGCTGCCCACCAGGAAATGAGGTGAATGCCTTCTTAGCCAACCAGATAAAAAGAGGAAAGGCAGAGGCCCAAAGTCCAAAACGCAAAGCGAAATCGATATTTTTCAGGGACGCCTCGCTGTCAGTTTGTTGTCCTCCATTTCGAATGTGTTGTTTCTCTTTATGTTTCTATACGAAACTGATGACTGTTAAGGAAAAGACGGGAGAGTGTGATATGGTGGTGGTGTGGAGTGGGGTGGGTAGGCAGGGTGGCATGACTAGTTTTGCTGCTGTTGTTGTTGTTGGTGGGTGACTCATTTTCAGAACAATTTTGCACAACTCTTGCCAGCCAACAGCTTGCAATTTGAGTGTTTTGTGGTTCGCTGTTGCTGGTGGCGCTGGCCACACACACACAGACAGACAAACAAATTGTGAAGCCACATCAATCCATCAGCCGACTTTTAAACGTGCCATTCGCCTGCATTTTTGCACCACAAGCTTTAGACAGATACACAGCAAGAATGAACGGATTAGTATTTAGTGGGACGAACTAGGGATACCCTGATAAAGACTATAGTTTCTGGCGGGACGAAAAACAAAGTGCGTAACTTTGACTTTGTCTTTAGTTTGCAAAAAAAATTCTTGCTCTTGAGTACTCTATTAAAAGAGGAAGTGCTTCCAGTCTGAATTTTTACTGAATGATTCGAAACTTGAACCTATTGTCACCAATCTTCTTTAGCCGAATCAAGCTTCCGCATTTGAACACATAAGTAGACCCCCAAATTGTTTCAGATTTGCAGCCCTAAATAGTGTGATCAGCATAGCTTTTAGAGGTAAATGGAAAACCACTTTTGAATCACTAATTAAAACTCATAATTGAAGTTAAACACAAAATCAATCAACCCTTTCCACAAAATAAGTGTATAAGTGTGCAGAAAACTTGACTAAAAGTGTCAATAAATTGTTTGGTTTGGTTAGGGCTTAAGGCAAGTCTTGTGAATTTATTGAGTTTATGTGCCTGCCTGTTTTTACAGTGTCTCTCTCTCTCTTTCCACCTCTTCCTCTCTTGCTGCTTATCTTCAATATGCTTTTAATGAGTTTTCATGTTCTTTTTGTGGCCAATTGACAAACTGTAAATTAATGTCACACTGCAAAATGCGCTGAGGAAGCATTTACCAAGAAAACCAATTTAACATTTAAGCCAAATGATAGATAAAACCACAGAGCAAGAGAGACCAGGCCAGGAAAACCGCAACTTTGGTTAACTCATTGGCCCCTCTGTTTGCAGTCTTCGTCTTCGTCGTCGTCGTCAATTCGTCAGTTGTCACATTTGTCAGTCTTAATAAGTTTTGCAAAACTCAATTTATGTTGTTGTTTATGTTTTGGGTCAAAACCAATTGGCATTACACGCTGGAATAGAGGTTAAGTGGATTTTGGGTGGGGTTTTTTTTGTTGTTTATGATTTATGCACCCAGCGGGAGAATGATTGAAATAGGAGATCTCGTTTCGTGGGAAGTTATTATGACAGAGAGATGGAATGGTTTTTACCATGAGATCTGTGGGTGTTAGTAGATCATCTTAAGAACAGTTTTGAAACAAGAAAGATATTAGAAATAGATAGGAATTTATTATAACAGTGGAAAATACCCTTTACGCTTGTGTTTGTGTGTTATTTAATCGCAAATTGCATAAAAAAATGAATTAAAACATAAAAATTCTTGTGCTAAAAAAGTCGCCTAGAACCTCGCAAAACAGGTTCGTTTCTGGTTTTTAGCTCCTCAAACCGAACCATCTAAATTAATGACCTCCCCAGCCTGACCCCGAAACGGAGCCCTTCTGTTTGAGATAAGGTTCGCTTGAAGAAACAGCTTAGGTCCCCTTTTTCAGAACTTTTAAAATTTAGTAAATTTTTGCTCATTTTGGGAAAATATTTTGGGAGGAAAAAACAGGTTTTACTACAGATATGTGGGGAATCTGGGGTCCCACAGTCGAAAAATATTTTACAATTCTTGGGACAACACGAGATAACGATAACCTCCTTATGTTTCTGAAGTTTACTCATTTTCATAAAAATTTAAATCGAAAAAGATTATCCAAAGAGAGAGCAAAGCTCAAAACAGTTTCAAAGTTATAAGATGCTATGGAATCGAAATAAAGGCCCCTTCTAGTCTAGTCGGCTGAATTTGGCCCGTTTTTAAAAAACTTGTAAAAAAAAATCTGGAAAAAATTTTGTAATTCTGTTTTTGTATTTGCTTGCACAATTCATTTAAAAGAAAAATACAAAATTAAAAATTGTGTGAATGCAATGGTGTCTAAAAGTTCTCGGCCTCCAAAATAAAAATGATTTTTAATAGATTTTAAACATGGATGTGATGCTTTTGGGTGTTAGCTTTCGATGGTTGCTACTGTGGGTTGTGTTGGCTCATTCCTCATCCAAAATAAAACTTTATTTTATTTTAAATTTTCCTCCTTCATCAGGGAGCCTGCATTGTTATTAATCAACAAACATTGCAATGAATTTTATACATACATATGTCGGGGATAAGTTCTTTTGTTTGTAGTGTTGTAAAACACGAAGACAAGTGTCTTTATACAGAACTGTTAGAGCGAGACGTCAGCTGTAGCTGGCGTCGAGTGTAGCTTAGTGTGTGTGTGACGGTGCGAGTAAGTGACGCGACGAGAAGCGCGGGTAATACTATAAATTTGGGTGATGCAATAGAGAAGGACGCACACTAAGATTCACTGCGCCCTATACATTGTTTATGACGGACTTGGTGGAAACTGATCAGGCCATGGATGACCCTAACCCGATACATACATATGTCACCTGTTCTCTATACTACCGCCGTAACTTTTGTTAATTTGTAATTTGTCTTATGTCGTCCCATTGAATATCTTTTGTTTTGTCAAATGTTTGATTTTCTTGTTATTATTTCCCGCGAACGCCGCTGCGTACATGTAGTTTTTTTGGTCTATGTCGTCTTTATGATTTACAGACCGCTCTTCCCCCTGTTGAATTCTAAGACTTTCCAGTGTCAGTCTTGTTCTCTCTCTCTCTAGCTAATCGGTTCCACAGTTCTCGAGAAATTTCGGTCGAAGTGCTTTAAGTAAATAAAAAAAAATTGGAAAACATTTTCTAGACCAGAATAGGGCCTTAAATTAGGGACCGATCTACGAATTGAACCCTTAAAAGAATCAGATATTCGGCATTTATCTTTCTAGTGTCATTTAAAGATAACACTAGTTAACAAAAATAAAAAATAAATTCTACTAGAATCAAACCTTCAATTTTATGCTGGCTCGAGGTCTTGTTATGTTTGCACATAACTTTAAAAACAGAAACAAAACACTTTACAAAGAAGGCTAGTTGATCGTACAGCTTTTTCATTATGTATCTATACCGTTGTTAGTTAGAACAATGTTTTCAAATTGGTGAGGTAGTTTAAAGAAAACGAGCAAAAATATTTGGAATAAAAATATATACGGGGGTGTCACAGAAATATCTAGAGATTTTGACATCGGTTGATTTGCAAAACGCTCGAACTTCAAGAGATTTCATTTTCTTATTTGAAAATTGAGTTGGAAGGTTTATGTCCAGACTAACGGCCAATCTATAAACAGGGTTGCAATTTCTCACAAGAAAATTACCCATCTTCTAGTTAAAAGTTAATTTGATGTTTAAATGAAATTTTTTAATTGTGTTATATGTTTTATGATGCATTTTTAAAAGCATAATTCAAATTTAAGTCAGATTCTCCAAAATAAAATGCAAAATTTTAAAAAATTTTCCGTTAATCATAAAATGTAACTTGGCAACACTTACCGTTCGCTGGTAGCCATGTTGGTACACAGATTACGCAGCGGTAGGTTTTATTAAAACGCAAATTTTAATATTAGAACAAAAAATTATATAACAGTTAACATTTTTTTTGTTGGTTCTTTGCGTAATTTGGAGAATTTAATGCAAAGCCAAAATAAATTTGAAATTTTGATCGCCCCGCAGAAGTTTCAAATTTCGAATTTCCCTTAATTTACCTTTGTAGATTGATTTGTACTATGAAACTGACTTGGACTTAAAAAAATCAGGAGACGTTCTTGGACTCCAATTATAATTAAGGGGAAATTTGAAACTTTCGCGGGTTCATTAAAACTTAACCTATCAAACATTGGGCTTTCATTAAATTCTTCATAAAATATGCTGAATTTCTTTCCATACATTTTACATTACATTTTGAAACTCGTATGGACAAAAGTACGGCCCACTGAACAACCATTGATAGTTGATTTAATTACATCCATATCTTATAAGTGATTCCTGATCTATGGCTAAATAAAAAATATGTTTGTTTTCCTACTGATCAATGATTGTTGAACTTCAATTCTTCTTATCTATAATTTCAAAATTAAATTATCTATTAAGCTTAATTTGAAGTTCACTTATTGTAGATCGTTAATTTGTTTCATTCATTGCCTTTCTTTTTTTTATGAATAATTGTTGATTTTTTCTCAAACTCTCCATGCTCCTTATCTGTTGTACCCTCATTTCTTTATACATTCTCTAACCATTTTACTACACCTTTCTCAGGCTGTCAACGTGTTTTTTTCTTCCCCCGAGGCCACTCAATTAACTTGACTTGTCACAAAAAATCTAGATAGTCCAAACAGGATGGATAAACATTATTTATAAACACTTAACACATAATCTTCTTGACTGACTACAAAATGATGATTCCCCCCAGAGCAAAAAAAATCTTTGAAGTCATCTTAGCGATGATTAGTAAAAGCAACATAAATTGTTCAAGAGTTTTATCTGGTGTGGCATGATCTTCTTGGTGGTCACAAAACAACAACAACAACAAAATTGCGTAACGGTACCCACAGCAGCTCCTTCAGGTGTGAGCTCCATAAATGGCCAGCGCTAATTGCTTCGCTGACCATAAAGTTGAATGTTTGGAGTATTTTTGGTTTTCGTTTTTTTGTCAGTCCACATTATCGTTAAAGCAAATGTTCGCTTGCAGCAAATGCAAATACAAAGAAACTACCAAAAGGCTTCAACTAATGGCAGTTATTCAACAAAGTCCACCAAAAAATTATCAAAAAAGGGGGGAAAGCCATTCGATCGATCGATGGTCAAGCCCTGAGCCTGAGGGCAACACTTGTTGTTTCTTTTTTCCTTTTTTGAAAGCTTCGACAGGCGATTGCATAAGTAGGACAACGGGGCGTGTATTCAACCTGCTCGAGATTTGGGTTGCACGACAAGGAAGTAATTTATGCGAAGAACTTTTGATTTTTACCAAAAAAACAAAATTGACCCAATTCTCCATTAAACATACGAGTGGGCGCCCTCTCCAATTTAAATGTCAGAAAATGTCACAGAGATCGAAACTGTTTACGACCAAGTTTCCCACCTTAACAAAATGTGTGAACAAATGTGTCACCCCCCACCACTCCAAAAAAAAAGGAGAAACAAATCAACACAAACTGCAATTAAATTCTTTTGGAAGTCTAGAGTGGAGCTGAGTGTGTTATTTTTGGTAGGTGTGTCATTTGATTGGAATTAAGACATTTAGTCATGTAATTGAATTTGTGAAAAGTTAAAAGGGTCTTGAAAAGTTTGCTGGGAAAATTGCAAACTGGCTTTTGCTGCAGTTTCTGGAGGAATGATTCATACTTTTATGCACTGTTATAAATTAAGTAATTAAATAATTAAAGAAGTTTTCAGGAACATTTATCGTGTTTTCGTTCAATCAAACTCCACCAACTTTAGAGGAATTAAATACCGGAACTGCACCATAAATGAAATTTAAAATAATTTTAAGAAGTTAATTTGCTTAAACTAAAGCTAAGTAAGCTATTTGACCTGAAAACAATGTCAAAATTCGAGGTTGGATGGAAATCGTGCATAAACCAAAATAATTAAAGGTCGGACTTCGGAAGAGAAAGAACAGAACGAACATGGTTATTTTACAAAACTTTATAAATTAATGCCCTTCCAAACCTAAACCCAACCCGGACTCGGTGCAAAAATGTCATTAGTAGCAGCTTTTATTCTTAATTTCCATAGGTTTTCAAATATATTACTGGCAATTCTAAATTAAACCTTTGATCATATGAAAGCTTTAACTTAAATTTTGAATGGCCTTAGAGCTGTGGTGTCCAAACTCACACAAACAAGTTTTGAGCAGCGAAACACGAAGTAAACGTAAAACGCGTGTTTGGCATATTAACATGTGCAACAAGCAAACGAACAAATGCCTCGTGAAAACACGCTTCGTGAGAAAATATGCCACTGAGCTTGCTATTTATAGAACACACGTATTCTCTCTCTCTATGCGTGTGTCGACTGCGACGCCGGCAGAATTATGAGTTCCTATCCCATGGGATATGCTTTTGGCATTTTGCGCATCACTGCCTTAGAGCGATCGGCCACTTTATCATTTTTCGAAAGAGGTTTAGCCTTCTCATAATTCTTAAACAAATGATCAGGGATGGCCTGAGGCATACTTGACTTAATTTTTATGAACAGAAGAGCACCAGATCGCTTCCAAGTGAATGACAGCTTGAAGCTTTTCTTACTTGCGTGGACTTAAACTCTGGGCCACATCCCCCTTTATAGTTTTTGGTCCCTTGAAGTCTTCGGTGGTGGTCGCTTCCAGATAAGGGCTTCTTTCACAAATGAGTCTAGTATATACCGGTTTTCTGCATTAAGGAAGTGACCTTTTTAAACTAAATATTTGAACGGTCCAATAAAGTATTTACCAATGGTCGTTCCAAATCCTTAGGTTTGAAGCTTTTAAAAACCTCTTCGCAGCGCGTGTTTGTTGTAATATCTATTGCGTCGTGGGTTTAGGCAAATAACGGCCTGGGTTGCGCGGGTAAGAAGGGCTATGAGGCTGCCCAACGCTGTTATAAACTCTTTCAACTTACTCACTTTATTTTACTGAAATTCACTTTACAATTTACTTAAATTTTTTTCTTTTATTTACTTTCAGGTATGCAAACCCAGCTGACAATTTATGAATCTAAATCAACATTTTGTCTCTGTCTTGTATCATTCTTCAAACAAAGGTAGATACACTTCTTTACTTAGTTTCTGAGACTTCAAATGCCACTCCCTTACATGCAAATATGAACCGCTCCCAAAAATAATAAAACTAACAAATTTCTTTACCAGGTTCCAGGAAATCTTTTTTTACGTGATCTCAGCAGCAAGTGGCGCCTAGTGTGCATAGATTTCCCTTGTTCGCCACCCAACCCTCCTTTCCTCTTACTTACACACCTCTTGCACTGATTTCCATGGCTTTAATTACAAAAAAAAGTGGACGGTCAGCTCCATTGGCCCACATTTTGTAGGCCCCCATGGCCAGATTGCATTGCGTTTGCTTGTAGTTGTTGTTGTTGTTACTGCTGATGTTGATGATGATTGCAATGCGTGTGGAGTACCGTTGATTGCTCCACCCCCCGCCACACCCTCAACATTATGTGATGGCACCTTATGTTGTGTGTGCGGTGGGCTCCCTCTTCATATTTTTTTCATTTTCCAAACCGAGTAGACGTTTTCACGCCTCAGTCGACAGCCTTGTCCATATAGGAGTATTTTCATGGAAGCCACATGGCAGTTTGGGTCGGGATTTCACACTTACTCCTGCCACAGCCTTGCCAATATCATTTTGGATTTTTGTATCTTACACAGATTTTAAAGTTTTCCCTTTCTAAAGCATGACAGTACATCAAATTTGACCGACTTTTCATACTTTCTTCAATGTACAACTTTTTTCAGGGACACTTGAAGCATTTCATTACTTTAAGATTAGATACCCCACTGTTTTATGGTTAAATGTAATTTAAGCAAACATACAAAACGTTATTGCTTAACGAACATAAAGATTTTTTAAGCAAGTGCAACTTTTTTGTAAGCGCAACTTAACGGCTCTTAAACATAGATTTATGACTTGAACCATAAATTACACGATGTATTAGGCGCCACTTTCTCCTTTGCTTAAATCTCCTTTATGTTGGTTCACAATATCTTTAGAGTATGAGTGATAAGTATTCACTGAAATAGCAATGTCTACCGATGCTGCACTGACGAATTCATCGACTACTGGTAGTGAAATAACATGACTATTCTAACAGCCATACAGTACAGGGCAACGATTGATAACGTGAGCTCTCAAATCTTCTATATCTATCTGTCATATTAGGGCCAATTTCCCTTCCAGATAGCTGATTTGTGTCAGATAAACTTTCAATTAACTCTGTTAAAAGTATATGCTACACATAGCAGCTATACCTAAGAAAACAAATTGGCCCTTAATGATTCCAAACTTACAAACATCTATCATCTATATCATATGGGCATTTCCATTCTGTCGAACCGTGACCGTCGTACATATTGAAAATGAAAAAAAGTCAAAATAAAACGAATTTTTAATTTAAGGTCCTTAGTTATATTGTACTTAGGGCTTTGAGCATAAATCCTTCGGACCAGCAACGCTCACAGGTTTTCTATCGGATTCATGTCCGGGGAGCACGCGGGCCACTCCAAAAACCGAACATTAGCCGTGCATTTCAGTTATGCGTTGTCCTGTTGGAAAATGAACTTTTTGACGCTTTCGACCGCGAAGAAAAGGCAATAAATTCATTTGCAAAATGTTCTCGTACTCCCTTGAGTTGATATTAGTGCTTTGAAATCCCAGCTCCAATCATCCACACTCGCAGAACGCAGCCCAAACCATTAATGATCCTCCTCCAAAACTTCTCATAGAAAATTACAGGGGTTTCTTCCTCAAATCCCTCCAATAGTGCGAAAACCCATCAGGACCGTCCAAATTAAACTGTTTCCCATCCGAGAAAATGATCTAGAAAGATAAATTAATATTTGCATTGCTCTATAAAAACTTTTTATTTTTGACCAGTCAGTTCCCATGTTATCTCTGGCGAATTTCATCCGGGCTTCTTTATGGCGATCCAGTAACCTTGCTATTAAATATTCGTAGCACTATGTTTTCAGATTTCATTAAAGGCAGTGCAACAGCCCAGCGAGGCACTTTTAGGCCACATTCAGCCGCTAACGCATTAGCGGTCTTTTATAAATTGCTTTCAGCACTCACTAATCGGCGCTGGTCACGCTGACTTATCTTCGGCTTACTTCCTCCGTGTTTTTTTTCCATATTCAATTCGGTTTTTACAAAAATTTCGCACAACTTTGTCGGAGCGACCAATTCTTTAGACGATTTCACGAAACGAGCAATTCTCACTTTTAAGCGCCAGAAATTGGCATTTCTCGACATCTGACAGCACTGGCCCACTTGGCATATTTACGAATTTATTACAAATTGTTACTCAATCAATTGTACGCCAAAAAAATTCGCCGCCAGCGAACACAGAATAAGAAATAAAAGTGTGTGTCTATAGTAGTGCACCTCTCACAAAATGAAAATGAAACATAACGGTTAATTTTTGCACTGAGAGTGTTGATTTTTGTCATTTATTTCCTCCCATTTTTAACGCTCTTTCAAACGGTAATCGCAAAGTTTTTCTACCTCTACTCTTTCTATGCGTACACTGAAAAAACAAGGTGCGGATATACAATAGTATTGTTTCCAAAATAATGAAAAAATGGATGCTATTCGAACGTGACAAAAACAGAAGTGGTTTTCGCGAGTAGCTATATACGGGGGTGCCACAGAAATCTCTAGAGATTTTGCCGACGGTTGGTTTGCAAATCTCTCGAAAAATTCGTTGGTGCCACAGAACGTCGAGAGATTTCATTTTCGTATTAGAAAATCTAGTTAGAACACCAGATGTTCCAATTGAAGTTCCATCTCTAAAAACAGGGCTGAATATCTCGCCAAAAAAATTTCCCCTTTTTTAGTTATGGGTTAATTTGATGTTTAACTGAAATGTTTTGATTGTGTTATATGTTTTATGATGCATTTTTAAATTTTAATTCAAATTTGAGTCATATTCTCCATAAATATAATGCAAAATTTAAAAATTTGTTGGCGCCAAACATGAGGTACAAATTGCAGCCCTTAATCCGCTGCCTTTCAAGTAGATGGCGCCACCATCGACACACCCCTTTGTACCATCAGAAAGATTTTAGATAGCGAAAGTACATGTAATCCATAGTCACTTTTTTGCAAAAAATTTAGCAAATTTAATGTCAAAATAAGATAAATAACGCTAGCACGGCCGTGAAACCGAATATATCCAATTGGGTTATTAGTATATGTAAGATTAGCCTACATTAGTTTAATTTGATTCTTTCCCTATGAAAATTCGATAAAATATAGTGTTTTTAACAACTTTTAATTTTTTGGCCCAGGTTGACTTTTTTTTTTGGAAATGTCCATATATAAGTCTTATCGATAAGATCAGCTCAAGCGAGAATAAACTCTGTGAAGAGTATATTAACTTTGTGCAAAAGTATGTAACAGCGAGAAGGAATCTTTTCCAACCCTATAAAGAATATATTTTCTTGATCATCACAACCGAGTCGATATAGCCATGTCCGTCTGTCCGTCCGTATAAAAACACATCTCAGAGATGGTAAGATATAGAGGTTTGACCTGTATGGGACATATACTTTTTATTCTTGCAGTACTTATACGTTAAATCTCCCACAGTTTATTTGTAAAAACAGGCATGTACCTTTAAAAGATATTTAGCAATCAAGATTATTTATCGATTTGCCGAAGGAATGATAAAGATCGAAAGAACTATACTAAAGTCATGACCAAAAAGACAGTCAGAGTACAGAGTATATTACAGTCTGGCTTGACCGACTTTCTTGTTTTTTGTAAATTTTTAAAAACAGCTTCACATGAATTTAAAGCATTTTTCTGTAATTTCCTTTCCTCCGGCTCACATGCTTCGCATATCTTAAATAACTACTTTAAATCTAAGCCAACTTATGCTTGTTCCTTGCAGACATATTTCCACAAAGAGTATCATTCAACCAATATATAATTCATCAGCATACAAACCTCAATCCTCTTTAATTTAATCTTTTCCACCACATTTGCTCCCACCAGTTCTCTTAATGACTGCGCGGGCGCACAGTTTGATAGTGGTCTCTCATCGAGTGTTAAATTATGCACACGTTCCCTCGTCGTCCGTTCCAAGAAGGCGAAATGCGTCCGCAATGTTGACAACTACGACCGGATATGAGTATGATAATCGTATGCAGATTATTTCCCCTTCCCCAACGCAATGGTCATCATCACTGCAATTGAATGCCCCCAACCATATTTGGGTCTATGGGAAACATAACTTAACTTAAATTACTATGTGGGAGTCTTGTTTAAGAAAACGAAACTTTCCCCTCACAATTCAGGTGTCTGGCCAAAAGTGCTTCATTTCTTCAATTAAATTTTACAATCTATCCAATTTATCAAAAATTTTTCTGGAACTCAGATTTTTGCTGGACGGTAGACTTCTGTAGGGATCCGGCGGTAGACGACGCTGTCGTCGCTGTCTGGCCTCTTTGGCCAGTATTACATATTTTTGTTTTTGATGTGAGCTCTTGCGATTCCACAAATCCTTGGCCACACGCTGAAGTAGTATCAAATCCTTAAGACTGAGTCTCAGTGGTGGTTTTCTACCCTGTTGCTGGGCCAGCGAGAGTTGGAGCTGCCAATTGGCATCGTATACTTCCTGGACAAAATTCTGAAATGCTGAAGTTTCGGCATTGAGCAAATCATGACGGTGCGATTGATGTGCCAAAGTGCTGGGTGAGAATAGAACATGACGACTTGGATGTGGAGCACGAACACGAGGTGCAGTGGAAGTTGGAGATTTGAATTGATGTTGCAGTTGATGTGGATGATATGTGGGAAGTGATGGCTTAATTTGCGGTAGATGACGCTTCAGATCTTTTGCTGGTGGTGTGGGTAATGATGGTGGTGGTCTTGATGGAGCCAGAGTATCCCATATTCTGGTAAATGCCACCCAAATGCTGTCCATTTTACATTTAACAATTGACTACACAAAGCCTACTGTTCTAGACACCCCCTCCACAACGACACCTTGGCCAGACTAAATTTTTTGTACTCTTCACTTTTCATTTACTTTGCTGTCAAGTTATGTTTTGTGCTTAGTTTCAATCGGAGCATTGACCTGGCAAATTGAACACGTCGTTTATTTTTTCAAAAATAACAAAACACAAATTTTTTCAACTTTTTTGACCATGGCCGATGATGATGATGTCCAGTTTGATACAGCCGATTCGGGTGCCTCAAAAACATATCCCATGCAATGCTCAGCTCTACGCAAAAATGGGTTTGTAATGCTCAAAGGACGTCCTTGCAAAATTGTCGACATGTCCACCTCGAAGACTGGAAAACATGGTCATGCCAAGGTCCATTTGGTGGGCATTGATATATTCACACAGAAGAAATATGAGGATATATGTCCCTCCACTCACAACATGGATGTGCCGCATGTCAAGCGTGAGGATTATCAATTGACCGATATAAGTGATGATGGATTTGTTACTCTGATGTCCGATAATGGTGATATACGTGAAGATCTCAAGGTACCCGAGGGTGATCTAGGAGGAAGTTTGCGTAGCGATTTCAATGAGGGCAAAGATCTGTTGTGCACCGTTTTGGGTGCTTGTGGCGAGGAGTGCGTTATTGCCATGAAAACTAATTCTGGATTGGATAAGTAGAGAAAGATTCCTATCCAAAGCAATTACACACAAGATTTTAATATGTTAATTATGCATTATGGCAATGAATAAATATGATGAACTGAGTATCTAACCGACAACAAAGAGCTTTTCAAACGCTGACCTGTCGCTATACTCACTCTCACTTTTTGCCTCTCTCTTGTTGACAAACCCTGCTTTAAATGAACCTAAATACTGATCGATCTGATCAGCTGGGGCCACTGAGTCTTCTACTGACATTCTTACCCTTTTCTTAGTGCTAAAAGTCCCTTGAAATATATTCCAAACAAATCAAATTGATCATTAATCTTCATTTTCAGATTTCAGTGATAATTTTTTTAAATGCCTCTAAACATTTCCAATTCCTCATTTACATAATCTGTTCAATCATTTTTCATAACAACATTCCATTTACGCCACGATCAAAAATTAATTAGATATCATTCGAGAGGTCTCTAGGGCAAGTCAAGGTTAATTATATGGATAAATCACAAACGTTTTCAGGTAGGGCAAACCAGAGGTCAATTTGTTGGGGTGTTACCTACTTATGACTCAGTTCGTTGACCGATTAACCAACTGAAAAATTAAACGGTATTTACCAAAAGCCAACAATTTTTAATTTCTTTAAACGTCGCTTTCCATTTGCATTTTCATTAATTTTTTTTTCTTAGTCTGCCAGCTGCTGTTGCTGCTCCTGCGCTCCTCACCCACTTCTCGGCATTATTTGGAATTGACAGCAGTCAGTATATTTTTTTTCTGCTTCCTTGTTTGCCAATTGCATTTTCAATTGACTTCGACTTGGCGCATTTGCATGGCCAAGAAAGAGAAGATAGATAGACAGGCACTCACTCACTCGTTCCTCCATTCATTCATTCATTTACTCATTCAAATTTTGTAACTGTTTTGTCTGCCAATTTGACATTTCTGTCAAATCTCCTTTCCCCCTTCTCTTTGTGGGTGTGTGTATGTGGCCCCCAGCCAGTTAGTTTCCATGTGCGTGGTTGGTTGTCGTCCCTCCTGCCCCCCTCCGCTGATTCATTTGTCGCTGCAATTTAAAATGTTGTCATGTCTGGTAAACAAATGCAATAAATTTGCTAATACAATTTAATATGACATGGCCAAAGGATTAGTTGCCACTCCCTGGGAGCTGGGAATGATGTCAGAAGTCAGAACTTCAAGTTTCCCAACAAATTCAATTAGTTGCCGAATTCGAAATCACATTAGAAATAACAGAGAAAAAGGAAACGGAAAAAAACAACAACTGTGATATGTTGACAGCTTAGTGCTGATGAGGGCGGAACATACACGTAATGTTGTAGTATGAGAGGAAGGAGGGGTTTCATAAAAAATAAACCCGCATGAATTTCAGATTAATTTTTTGAGGTTCTTTTAAAGAACGCACGCATGTGTCATACATTTGTGCCTTTGGTTATAATTTTTATTAAGCGAGAACACTTTTAAGAAACAATTAATCAAAAATGCTTAAAAGTTAACAAACAATTTTAACTAAACAAGTTTGTGCAACAGAAAGCATAGAAGCAACTAAATTAAACTTTAAAAACACCTGCATAATTTAAGTTTCTCTCAAACTAGCTACTGTTAAAAACGGATTTCCTAATGTCCAGTTAGTCAAAATGATCTGAGTTAAGCCGAATTTGAGTGTATTATGCTGAGTTTTCAGGTTAGTTTTTAGTTCCGATAGAATTATGGATGTATATTTCTCGAGGAAATCAGGTAGAGTTATATTTTTTTTATTTTTTCGTGGACGAAATCGATTTAAAGTAGGGTTTTCTTATATCGGTAGCGAATCAGGTTTAAAGCACGGCCGGTCGATTGAAAACACTGTAAATCCGTTATTTTACTATATAATTTAAAATTTTTATAATATTCTCGACAAATTGTTCATGTCAAAAATAAAAAAAAATATATAAAAAATAATTTTAAAACCAGAAGCAGAATCTGTTGGTTGTTAATGCCTTTACTCAGATAAGATAAAAATTTAGTTCGGCACAATACTTCATACGAATAGAAACACTTTTAAACAACTTTGAAATCAGAAGTACTGTGCTTATTAAATTTTTTTTTCTTTTAGTATACGCCTTTAAGGCCTCAAAAACTACACTAAAAAATGTACTTTGAATATAAGTATAGTCTCATATCAGAAAATTTAGTTTTTTTTAAATCTAATAAATATATCTGACCACTAGATTACGTTCTTTACAAATCTCTCAGATTTATTAAGCTTAAGTAATAATGATATATCGATGAATCGATGTTTTTGGAAACTTGATATATATAATATCGATATTGAAAATTTTGAAGTTTGATATCAACGATATTGATATATTAAGAAATATCGAGTAATAATACTGATTTTACTGAAAGGTTTCTTCAAATATAATAAAGCAGGCCTAAAAATAGTTCACAAACAACCAGCGCCAGCAAACTAGCCACCCAGCAGCAATAAATTTATGAGCCGCTCACATACTAAGTCGGGTTCTACCAAATGTCGCCTTGCGCGAATTTGCCCAAAGTTATTTTTATTTACTGGATGGCACATTTTTTGAAAGTTAGTTTTTGTGTAAAATAGTGTTTTTTCTAGACCATATTAATTTGTACTATGACGACCTCTAAAAAAATAATGGTGATGAGTCTATATAGCTTTTCTTATTTCCAAATGTAAACTTAATTTGGTATAATCTAATATATATTAAATTTTGTATCAAATTAATGTTAATGTTTTTTCTGCAAAAAGGACTCATGACCATTCGGAATCACTCCAATTTTTTTCCTTGGCCCAGTTTAGCGGATTTTCCATCATTCTTTTATTTAGGAGTGGCTTTTGCAGGTGTCCTTGCCATTAAACCCACTTCATTTAAACGACGTTGAATTGTACGGGTCGAAACATCCTTTGCAAATTGTTGCCGTGCTAACTCAGCTGCATTTTAAAGTGATCCTGCAGGCTGCGTTCTCATGATAATACGATCTTCTCGTGCTGGTGGTGCATTTAATTTTCATTCCCGATCCTTGCTTCCTTTCCACTTCACCTATCTCACGATATTTTTTTAAAAGTCGACGCACTAGAACTTTCATTACAACCTGTCTGAGCTGCTATTTGACGAATTGGTACATTTTGATCAGATAATAAAATAATATTTCTCCTTACTCCCGAATACTGAATTGAATTCCTTTAGGCACACTTTTTAAGGTGTCTTCAAAAATAAAATTCCTAGAAAAAGCTATTTTGACAACTGAGTCCTTGAAATGACGAATCTATGTGTACAATATTTACGGGAACACTCCAAAAAAAAAAAAAAAATGAGCATAGAACGGCATTTAGGAAATCCCCCTTAAATCCCCTATTTAAAAAAATTTGCCAATTCCAAAAACAGATTCGTATTCAGCACAGAAAAATGATCTAGAATCACCACCACCCCTTCAATAAACTGAAAAAAGTTTAATTTTGTTGCTTTGTAGAATTCTTGCTAGGATTAGAGATCAAGTGTCTTCTCAAAGTAACAGGTAAAAACTTAACTCCAGATGCAATTCAATTTATTCGGATTGTTGTCAGAGGCCAAAGATTTGGTGGCCCTGCGTTTTTATGCAAGTGTCACTGCACGTGACTTCTGTGGATTCAGCGTTCCTTCGGCAAGCCGTGCTGTTAAGCACGTGTGCCAGGCTATTGCAAGTCTGACAAATGAATGTATAATGCAATGAATGTGAAAAGAATGCAGGAAACAGTCAATGGCTTCTTTCAAATAGAGAAGTTTTCAAAGGTTGTTGGGGCTATCGACTGCATCCATGCTTGAATGCAATCACCTGGTAGTGAAAATCTTTAAATGCTGATTCATTTTGATTGATAAGCAATTATTTTCAACTTATATATTTGACAGTCTCTGGTGAAAGCAATCTATCGCTATCGGGGGGTCAAAATGTCATTCAGAAAGGCAAGATATGTACTTAAATTTAGATCATCTTGAGCCATCAATTTTTCCGGAGTTAACCTAACCTGAAGTTTTTAGAAATTGGGCCTAACATCAGGGAAATAACCAGGACATCAAACTTTAACGAAATGACACTATCACAACAATAAGTTATTGTGTCACTGAGTCGCGATTCTTGTGGCCTGCATTTAGTTTGAAAAATCCTTCATTTTCTTATATGAAAATCTAATTAGAAGGTTTGTGTCCAAGATAAGGGTCCATCTCCTTAAGATGATATTTGCAAAAAATATCAAATTTTCTAGTTATGAGTTAATTTGATGTTTAATTCAAATTTTTAAGCATTAAGTTTCAAGTTGGTATGCTTGATACTGCAGCCTTAGAGTGGATTTGCGAATAAATATTGGAACGCAAATTTTAATTTTAAAACAAATTAAATGATGTTATTATATTTGACTAAGCGCCGCTTTTTTTCCCTGAAGACGATCCCGTTGAAATATATTGCAAAACACCGTGTTTGTTTTTATAAAAAGCACGTAAAACGACCCGGCCAGCTAAAATCGCAAAAAAAAACATAGGTCGCTATCCATAACAAAAATTTTTTACGAAAATTAATTAATCAAAATTGTTTGGGTGGTGAATTTTCCCAAATCTCTTAAAACACGAGCGATTTGAAACCAACCGAAAGATATTTCTACGACACGGAGAATTAGTTTTGGGATTTGGTTGGAATAGATAGATAGATTGACACCTCCGACACTTTTTGCATTGGGGCTTACATCACTAGAATGGAATTTCAATTTCTGCCGTTGCCTCTTCTTCTTAACCAAACCCCCAGGCCCATTTAAATGATTTTAGTTTCGTTTACATTGACTTGGTAATGAAATTTCAAACGACATATTTCGTCAGACCTTACAAACACACAAAATTCATATGCTAATTGCGTGCCAAGAGCATGGACGCACACCAAATGGAACGACCCTGAATAGGGACAACAACAAATACTTATTATTGAATATGAGCCAAGCCGATTGCAATGGACAGCATTTAAAATGATGGGGTAGGGGGAGAGACTCGTAAATCAAATTGCAGCATTTTAAAGACGAGTCTCTCTAACTTGAACTACTCCACGCTCCACTGACAATTTACAAGGGGAACGCTTTTTAATTGCGTGTTTGAGGGGAGGGGGAGGCACGCGGAGGCGTGCGTGTGAGTGCTCAATGAGCTCAATGGGAAGAGAGAGACCCCAGGCAGTCCAGCGGGCATAAATATAATAACACAAATACAAAAAAAAAAAAACCTGAAACAGTAAACAAAGTTGCGACAGTTAAACGGAAAGTGCAGTGGCAAGCGTCGGCGGGGGGTGGAGCAGGGGGAAAAGAGAGCGCCACAAGTGACCATTAAACGCAATTGAAGCGCCGAAGCGACAAGGGGCAAGTCTGTCGGCGCATTCAGTTGAAGTCTCCATTAAATTACTTGCGTGGGTTTTAACAGCCAGAAATGGCTTGAGGGGAGGGGAACATGCTGAGGTTAAAGGCTGATGAGATGTGAAATTTGCAGAAATTTGCATCCTTCCATTACCATTTTCCCAGATTTTTCTTTTGACCAACTTTGTTTGCTTGCGTGGAGTGCTGGTGGTGCCATGGGAAGCAGGAAAAGTGCAGTTTTTCCTACTCACATTGTTGCCATGAAATTGTTTTCTTTTCTTAAAGTTTTTATTTAGTTGTTATAAACTGGTTACAAAAAATTGAGACATAACTGTTGTTAAATACATTAACATTTTCCTTGGGAATTATGCCAGTTGGCAATTGGGTGGGGCTGGCACTGGGGGACGAAAGCAGGGCAACTAGAGGTTTCCTTAAACAAACAAACACACACGCACCAAAGGGAAACAACAAACTGACGTTGCATAAAATTGAATTGTGTGTAAATAAATATGAGAAATACTCTGAATGGTAATTTATTAGTATCTATAGAAGTATGTCATTGGTGAAATTTCAAGGGAATCATGAATTTTTAAACTCCTTTCTGTCAGCGTGACCCATTAAACAACCTGCCCAAAATTAAACCATAAAACATTTATCAACTTGCCACACTTGTTCGCTCCACTTCACGCACCTCTGATAATAATACCTTCCCGAACCCCAAATCACATAATAAACTTCAACTTTCCAATGACCCCGTTTCATACCCGTGACCAACAACTCTCAAGCCTGAACCTCAGTGACTGCTTATCTGCTGCAAAAACTCCACAGGCACACACAAGTTTCAAGTTTAACCCATTAAAACCGGCAACTCCCATTTCCAGAGGGTGGAGACCAAACCGCATAAATCTCTTTAATTACCTCACACGCAACTTTGGTCTTATTGCTTTTATTTTTTCGGCAAAAAGTCACGAAAAAAGGTTACAATTAATTACAAAAACACGCGGCGCAAATTAATTTGATATGTTTATCTTGCACAAACTACGACGACGTTACATCATTAGCACTTGGTGAAAGATCTGGATGAAAAGTTGAAAGATATGATAAATAAATCATAAGACTTAACGGTGACAAAAGAAGATGCCAATTAAAAAGTGCAGAGCAAAGAAGAAAGATGAAGATTAGAGGGAAAATTTTCATTAGAAAGAAGAAATCTTGGTCGCACTAAGACAACAAATTAGGTTAACTTTTCACATATTCCTCAAATTATCTTGTATTTCTTTTTAATGTTGATCGATTGGAGGTCAGAAGCCGCTTATTGAAAGCTGACAAAGCCAGACGTATGAAGCCATTAAAAAATTGTTATATTAAAGAATGATTTTGTAAAAAGGAATTTAATATCCGACAGGGATCAGTTAAGGTTCCCATTTTATCATCATTATCATTTATTTAGCAAAAGTTTATTTCAAAAATCGTGTTTATTGTCTTAATCGATTTTGCAAATAATGAATATTTCCGCTTTTGGAGTGAAAAAAATGCACGACAGATTCCGAGGAATTGATATTACTTGAGCATACATTTTTATACCCTGTACCCATTGAAAATGGGTAAAAGGGGATCATGAAGTTCAGAAAATGTATGTAACAAGGAGAAGGAAACATTTCCGACCCTATAAAGTATATATATCCTTGATCAGCATCAACAGCCGAGTCGATATAGCAATGTCCATCTGTCCGTCCGTCCGTCTGTATGAACGCGTCGATCTCAGTGGGTATAAGAGATAGAGAGGGGCCACTCGACTGCAACGCTCTTACTTCTTCTTGTTCAAAGGTAAAATTTGTTTCGTTTTAGACAATTCCAATTTAAAACTCACGTTTTCAAAATCTTGAATAACATTAAAATTCTGTATCCCGATATGTTCAAAAATAAAGTAATTCATAAGACTTGAAAAAAATCGTATACTTATTTGTGTACTTATCCTTCCATTGAGTTTATTTATATATTTTACTCATGTATAAATTAACTTGGAAGATATCGAGCGCATATTTTACACTATAGTGTAAATGCCCAATATCGATATTCTGTGAAATTTTCAGAAAGATCGGCGAAGATATCCAAAAATCAAATTTTGTCTTGTATTTTGACGCTCAACCAAATTAGGCTATTAAATTTAGCTAATATGTCCAGATTGCAGATTTTTCAGAACTTAGAACCAAAACTATAATTCTATACGTAAATAATTTGATCAAATACGGCTGAGGAGTTCCCTAATTTGGACAATTTAGCCCAATTTTTATTAAATGTGTCTATGAGACCTTCGCTTAAGATTATACATATTTGACAAATTAAAAATCTAACGTATTTTCTGTTAGTTACAAGGAGCAAATCAATGGCCGTGTTCACCAGCACAAATCGATGACGAAAAAACCGATGGATCTTGTTCAATTGTTGAAGTGAACGAATGTGAAGTGCAATTATTAAAATAAAAACGATAGCTTTCACGGAGAACATTTTTGCCTTAAAATTTCATGAAAGCGTTCAACAAGAGCCAATAAACTTTTTTGATGGATGATGTTTGATGTATGCTGGTGAACAAGGCCAATGTTATTTGGTTTAGAGCTGTTCGCTTTTCCTTGATTTTATTATTGAATTTTAACATAATGGTTGATGAAATTTTTTGGAAGCTTGAGGCGGGTGTCATCACTCTCCTAGAGTAAAAATGGTATAGTAAAGTCTTCTAAGAGTTGATCCAATAAGTTTTAGTAACCCTCTGAATTCATGCGACCTGTTATCTTGAAGAAAATGAAGACTACGCCTGCATTGACGACATCTAATAAATAAGCCAGAAGTAATATTACGAAACGTCAAATGTCTTGGAGGGAGGGTTGGAAAAATGTGGTATTCTCAAATGAGAAAATGGTTAACTTGAATGGGCCAGATGATTTTAGTTACTAAGGGCCCGACATTAAGGCGTCTGATCGCATTTCGACCTCCCAAATCTGCATTAGCGGCTCTGTGATGTTTTGGGACGCTTTTAGCTATCACAATCGGACCCCGATATGCAAGATTAGAGGTCACAGGAATCCAGGGTGCTATTTAAATTTATTGGATGAAGTGTAAATTAACTTTTTAGAGCAAGAGCCGGACCCGGGCACCAACTTTCAACAAGATAATGCGCCAATTCACGTTTTAAAGGCCTGTCGTGGGTGGTTTACTAAGAAGAATATCCAGCTTTTGGTATGGCCTGCACGTTCTCCGGACATGAATCCAATTCAGAACATGTGTGGTAACCTTGCACGTCGTGTTTATGCTGGCGGACGAAAGTTTAACTTGACTGAAGAGCTTCGAAAAGCTGTTACTGAGGAAGGGGCCAAAATATCGGATTCAGAGTTCGAAATCATGACTAGCGCGATCCGTTTAGGCATTTTCGAGCTCATAAATAGGCCTGAAAGTTCAATCCATTATTTACTGATTTTTTATTATCCTTATTCTGTATCTTTTTTATTTGTTTTAAAGACTGGCTTTAATTAAATTTCGCAGTAAAAATTGAATTTTTTTATAAAAATGCACAAAACATGCTTTTACTTTAATATAATTATAATTATTTGCACGTTTTAAAAATTTAGTCAAAACTATTTTTAGAACATGTTTTACTGAACAAAATATAGGTGGCTTTAATTAAATTTCGATGAGTGTATTTTCTGGTTTAATCAATAATTGCCAAACTGTTATAGAATTTTTCTGCAATAC
This sequence comes from Lordiphosa stackelbergi, assembly GCA_018904235.1. Classification (NCBI taxonomy): domain Eukaryota; kingdom Metazoa; phylum Arthropoda; class Insecta; order Diptera; family Drosophilidae; genus Lordiphosa; species Lordiphosa stackelbergi. The sequence continues at coordinate 52,446 of JAEIFU010001274.1, forward strand.
TGGCTTTATTTTTCCTATCTCCCTTCACTGGACTCAATTGTATCCCCTTCCGATACAAACCTCAAATCTTTTACCAAAATTACTCAATTCGATAATTTTTTTTTTTTTTTTTTTTATAATTTCCTGAGTTCCATAATGTTCAACTGCAAAAATATTTGTAAGGTCTTTTAGGGGAATAACAATGCTGAGAATAATAAGAAAATCATCAATATTTTGTTTGTCTAAGATTTTAAGCAGTCGTTTCACAAGCCTAAGACCGAAAGATAGGTGAAAAACTGTTGTCGTCCATTTTTGTGGGACATGTTTACTCCTTATTTACATCTGTTGCCTTACGCTCACTATCAAAATTATGCCCAGCACTAATCCAAAAATTTGCTTTCTTCGCCACACTTTTATTTAATTAAAAAACACACAATTACTCATTCCATTTGTCAAATGGGAAAGCTGATTCGGAAGTCGCGGGGCCAAGTGAAATTCTCTCTGTGTTACACTCCATCAAATTCTGTGTTCGCACATTTGACTTACTTTCCTCTTTGGCAATTTGTTGCTTCTAACGGCGGCCTGGTCATTCCATTTACATCTACATCTCCTTCACCCGCCCCCCACACTTCTTTAGCTCATTTTCACCTGTTGCTATATACCGGCTGTCACCGTGGCCTCGCAATTTTCACCCATCAGCCCAAAAAGTCTTGACAAATTAATAAAAAAAAACAAGTTGTCAAGTGACTTTGGAGGAACCTGCGGGGTATTGGCGATCTTTTTTAGTTGCAAATTGCATTCTTAATGGAGACTGCCAGGCCTGGGGCTGGCGGAGTATTTTTTTATCTTCTTATTTTTGTGTAGCGCTATGCAAATGACTTGGGCAGTTCCAATTTGTGTGCCGTTAACGAAAATTACTAAAAAAAAAAAACTATTTGCAAAGTCGTTGTGGGAATGGAAATGAGTGTAGTTAAAAAAAACTTGCACATTTTAACTGCTGCTTTCAAAAGGAATCAAGTAAATCATAAAGCCACTTCCTGCATTTTCGTATGTAACATGTTTCTAGCGATCTAACTTTTTTATCGTTCACTCTCTTGGTAAAAGTTTCTTAGGAAATGTCCATATCATCCAGCTTGATCAACAAATTAAGTGATTAAAGCGTGCACCCAGCAAATGAAGTTCTAATTGAATGATGAGGGCGGCAACGGTTTTATTATTATTATTTACCTTATGACCGTTAGATAAACATCAAATGCTTGCCTTTGCTTTCAAGTGTAAATAACGGTAAAAATCGTATCCATGACACACTCCCTCATTCTGCTGCAACAACTAAAACAACAACAAAATAGCTGACTAATGCATAGTGCACCACGCCCAACGCCACACGCCGTCATATTAAAGCGTGTAATTAGTTTTGTATAGAAAAAATCAACCTAGAAGATGGAGCTTGTGCTGTTCCTTGTTGTTGTTGTTGTTGGCTGATTGACTGACATCCCAGACAGACATGCTGTCTGCATAGGGCTAGAAAGAAAGATAGAGACAGAGGTCAAGTGCATGGCCTAGGCCTCACCCACAACCAGTTCTTGTTATTGTTTAAGCATTGTCATAGCAATATTCTTCAAGTGCATGGCCAAAGTTTTACTATTTACGTGCCTGCTGTTGTTGCTGCTGCATGCAAAGCCAAAATCAATAACAATTAGTTTATGCAAAGTATTTTCAAGTAGAAATTTCATGGAGCCCATGTAAGGTTAAAAGTTTTCAGGGAAGACTTGTCAGGAAACTAGACAACGATGACTTTGACTTTGGTAAATTGGATTTTCATTGAAGAGAAATTAAAATGAAGCCAGTCAAGTTGGGAATATTATAGCAAAACTGACATGGCTATTTGTATGATGATCTAAGTCAGTGATGGGCACTCCAGAGGCTCGCAAGCCAAAATGCCCACAGAACTTACATATTAAGCGATTTGTTGATGAAGCCACTGTTTTTCTGTATCGATTACTCTTGTGTACTATTCTTATGTTTCTGCTTCAAAACGGTCCAGAATCAGAATCAAATTGGCTAAGCTATTTTGCGTTCATCGAACCTTCTTAATTGACCTCCCGAAGCAGACACCCTCTGTTTGGATAAAGGTTTGGACCAAATATTACCCAAGTCACTTTTTGTTAAGGAACTTGTGTAACTTTTTAATATTTTGCCAGACAATCATATCCGAAATAGGAATATTTGAAGCAGGAAAATTTGACGCCACACCTCACACCTCTGTCAATCGAGTTCTAACCAAAAACCAATTCTGCGTTTCACTGAAATCCCTTTCAGACGCTTTCAACTAGAGGTGCACGCGTGAGCGAATTTTCACTCACGTCACGAACGATTCACAAAATAAAAATCTCTGTATTCGGATTCTCGAACGAATTAAGAAGGCGTCACGACCGATCACGCATGATTAAAATGCATCTACTTAAAATTCAGTTATGTACAAATTAAATAAGTTTCATTTTATTCCTACATAAGCACTTCAAAAATCAAGGGTAAGCTTATCAATATTATCGCTAGCCGTGTTCACCTTTCTTCTAAAATATAGAAAGCACCATATATGTATTTCTCCAAAATTCCAGATAAAATTTATACAGGAAACTTCATGTAATTTTGAATTACATAATAATCTTTAAACGTTTCGAATTCTTGTATGACGATTCTAAAAACTAAGTATAGTTCATTTTTGCGTTTAGAAGAGTTTAGCTTCATTATCGTTTGTCACAATACTGTTGATCACAAGATTGCTACGCATTTCTTTTACCTTGAGCAAAATATCGTTCTGCTTCTCATAAGAAAGGATACAATGTTATTTGAATTTTGGATTTAAAAATAAGGCAATGAATGTGTATCTAACAGATTCTTAACTGTTAGTCTCTTTTTTCAAGTGGATTTCATTATAAAACGAAAATTCTAAAATTCCAGAAACATTTTCTATAGGTTAAATAAATTTTTTTAAATTTATTTATTTTGAGTACTGCATATCTTATATTTACAATGTTCGTCTTTGGCTCACTCACGAAACACACACGGATCACGTAAGCCCACGCACGAAACTTTGTCTTTGCTCACGATCACGTCGCGACACACCCGTCACGGGTACACCTCTAGTTTCAACTCTCTTGTACATTGCTTTGTAGGAATAAGACAATTGCATTCTCTTGCAAAGCAGTTCAAAAGTATTTCTACCAAGGCTGCAAACCTCTAAAATTTTGCAGAAGGTTCGGTCCGGGGGTTCGAACCCGTTGTAAAACTTAAGGTTCGGTTCGCGGACCGGTTCTTGGAATTCCTGAACCCAAGGTTTTGGTTCGAACCCCGGTTCGTTTGAACATAAGAATAGTTTCGGTTTATAAATACTTATATGTTTAGCTGTGAGCTGTTTAACTAGCTCCACTAGCTCTTAGATCAGGATGATCTAACTTATATGTTGGAAAGGCTCGTTCAACTGATACCTGAGTTGCTGGAACATCAAGTATCGTGAAGGCAATTTGTTTTAAGTATTCGTTTTTTTTTTTGACCTTTCCAAAATTTTAAAACATTTGTCGAATGGAAGGAATCTCTAACATCATTTACAGATTTTATATTTGATATTTGTTCATTGCTTTCTATGGCTTTCATAAACTTCTCTTCTTTGCAATCAAAAGTTGATTCATTTAAAATTGAATTTTGAAAACTCTCATTAAGAAATTATTTTTGGAGCTTCAGCAGAAGTTAACAAAGTTCAAAAAAACTCGGGTGTAAGAGCGCTGCAGCCAATATTGGCACTGAGCTTATAATAAAAGAACGTTTATCGAAAGTTTATAGTAATAAACAAAATATTTCAGAACAATTGCTCGAAAAGAAAAGCCAGCGGAATTAAAATCACTTAGTAGTAATTGTGAATCCTGCAGTTTTCAATTCAAAAGATTTTAGGTGGAGCTTCTTTAAAGAACTCTGAATACATAAATCTTTAATTGTTAGTAAACGTTAGCACATTTTGTAGGTTAAGTTCCACTGCGTCTCATAATCGAGCAATAGTTTTTTTGTAATTTTTCTATAAGCAAAAGATTTCATATAGTGTGAGTACGGAGAAGTATGGGAGCTCTATAGTATACTAATTTTAAACTTTCCCTAAAAAAATTCGTTAATTACTAAATTTAGAGTTTGTGCAGCACAACAAGCAAGAAATCTATTGAGGTAACTTGGTCATATTCCAAATCAAGAAATACTTTTGATGCACATGAGCAACCTTTATCAACATTACAGTCTTTATAGTTGCATTCCTGTTCTGCTCTGCAGTTGTCATTCAAAAGTTCTCCTGCTCGATCCATATTCGCATCATTATCGACATTGATAGTATAAATCTGACCTAGAGAAATGTCGCAGGATTGGAAAGCTTATTGAATGAGAGCAGTCAGATTACAAGCAATTTCTATATTTCCCAGTAAGTGTCGTTGGAAGAACTACATAATATGTTGAACCAAACCTAATTTTTTGAAAAAGCGGTCCGGTTCGGGTTCAGGTTCGAGGAGTCAAAAATATTAGGGGTTCGGTTCATGGTCCGGTTCTTCGGACCCAAAAAACCCGAACCGAACCGGTTCTTATTTTTTCAGGACCGGTTTGCAGCCTTGATTTTATTGGGTTTTTTTTAGGCCTTAACGAGAACGTCATTGATGACACAAGCCTTACCTTTAATTTAGACACAAACCTAACTATTTGGCCTGTTCCCATTTTCGATTCTAATCAAATCATGCGGAACAAGAATTGTTAATTGTTCCAGCTTTCAAAAACCAACTGTATTACTCGGTGTTTAACTTCAAGCTTCCATATATCTTCATTCTACAGACTTTTTGTGGTCAAATCGTTTCATCCGAAATCTTTATTCGGTTCTTAGAAATCTGTAATCATTCCAAATCTGATCAATCGAGCTCGAAAACGAAAACACGCCCAAAAGGTCACAGTAGTGGCGCCATCTATTGTTCAGTTTGGAAAATCCCTCAAACAGCATTGTTCAAAGCAAGCAGTGGTGTCATCTATTGGTCAAGTTATGACCAAAACCAATTCTCTGCCGCAGCGCTGCTCCTGCAGGTATAGAGTATATTACAGTCGGACTTGACCGACTTTCTTATTTGTTTTGTCTTGACAATTTTTGGTTAAATTTTTAAAAATCTATTTTCAACATATTCCCGTTTTTCATTTAAGTGCCACCGCCTTCAAGGCGCCAGGCGATTACGTTTGTTTGTGTGTGGGAGTTTTGCTTCCAAATTACATGATATAAATTTCATTTCTTGAATATGTACATTTCACATTCGTTTGTCATGGCGGAGGCGGCCAACTGCACTGATGACTGGCCGCTGTCCAGTGACAGTAGCTATCGTCGAACCCCCCGCCTCCTTCCACTTGTCTACCAGCTCCTCCTGCAGCTTTTCATTGCATGCTCTGGCAGCTGCTTCTTTTTTTTTTTTTTTTCGATGACGACAAGTGAATGTTGGTTGTTTGGTGGTTAGAGTAGGAGTAGACACCCGCATTGATTTTGACTTCATCCATCCTCCTGCCACCTACCCAAATTTTGCAGTGTCTTTAGTGGTCGTAGTGGACTCTCTCTCTCAGCTTTGGGACTTTAATGAGTTGATTTCTGTCTCGTTTCTCGTTGCTGTTGCAGTTATTTGAAAATTGCAGTCTCTCGGGCCAAGGTGAAAAGTCTGTTGTCTACTTGGGGAGGTTAGGTTAATGTTAATGACGCTTTTAAGCGACATGACGTGTTGATGCCGCTGCTGTTGGAACAAGTAATTTTAATTAATTTAACCGACTGCAGTAATCGGGTTAGAAATTAACAGGAAGGCGGTTGATTTAGTATTAGAAAATGGTAAATGGGTTAAAGAAAATGCAGTAAAGTTAAAAGGAGATTAAAATTCAAGTGTTCATTAAGCATCATTTGCTTGGCTTAAAAAACACATCACCCATTTCTGCGAAAAACTTGCAAAATTTCAATCTTTTTTTTAACTTTGAGCGACTTTTTATATATATAAACGACCACCCTGACTTAAACTCTACATTATTTAAGTTTTTCATGCTTGAATTGAAAAACCTCCCTCAACACATGCCAAACGTTTTGTGTGATTTATGAATGTTTAATTACCTTTACAAAACACAAAAAAGGAGAAAAAAATTAACAATGCAAATTGCAGACGGGGAAAATCAAACGTCAAATGGTGGATAAAGACAGGCGCCGGTCATTGAACGTTCAGACATGCTAAGGAAAATACCACAACAAAGTATTGTTTGTTTTTTTTTTTATTTTTTTAGCATTTTCTACACATTGTGGTTAATAATAATGTGTTAAATTTTCGCTTAAAGCATTTGGAATATTTATGGGTGCTGACACGCCTTCTCGGCCCTCATTTATACATGCAAAGCCAGACACAAGTGTTTGCTAATTAAAATTCAACATTTGTATTTACGACTTTTGTTCAACTAATTTTTAGGGGGTTAACTACAACAATTACAACTACAGTAACAGCCGGCGACTTTTTTATAAACTTGGGTTAGGCACGCGATGGCCGCGAATTTTACATTTGCATGTTAGAAGACCATAAAAGAGAGTGTGTGTGTTTTTTTTTTGGGAGGGAATCGAAAAGGACATGCCAGCTGTTTCCCAAAACTGTTTACCAGTATTCCAGATTTCAAACTGTCATCAGTTGAAAAACAAGTTTTTCCCTTAAACAATCTCCACAAATGACCAAATTACTTTTTATTTTCAAGTTATGTAAAGTCCTCGTCATAAAACAGACTGACTCATAAGCCTACATGTTGGCCAGCAGCACCCTAGATCTGAGCAACTTGTTAAGTGGGCACACACACAACAACAATTAAAAAGGCATCAAAACAACAAACAAGTTTACCTTTTGCTCTCCGCGTCTTGAAATTGAGCTACTTGTTGGAATGTTATGTCCCGTCAGCGGCGTGTTCCTGGCATCTGGAAAATGTACATTAATTGTGCAATTGGCAAACAACTTTGCCATTGTCACAGTTTGGACTTTTACTTTAATACTACTCGTGGTAGTCGCAGTAGAAACTTCAACATTAGCCAGACAATGTTTCCTGTGCTTTTTTCTTTGTGGACATGAAATTGGTTTTTGCTTTTAATGATTAATTGACTTTTGCACCCAAAACACGTTCGATCTTTGATTTACTTATATATATAAATCCAGCCTCTTCTCCTCCTTCTTCTCATCTTGTGGTTCAATTGGAAAATTGCTCTTTTAATTTCCACCGACATTTCTGCATGAAGTGAGCGTGTTGGTTTTTCAAATATGTATTTTATTCATGTGATTTGGGGAGGCTAGAGATGGCAATGGGTACGTGAACAAATTGAGACGATGAGTTGGCACTTTTATAAACGAACTATGTATCGGTGCTTTACAAAAACAATTGTGCTGCTGTGGGCAATACTGAAATGAGTCCCTGTCGTTTTAAGTTTCTGAAAGAAGTTTTCAAAATTACAGTCTTATAGTAAAATTAAGGAACAAACTGGAATCAATTTATTTGTTTTGATTCCTCTTCTAGTACCTACTTAAACTCTTATTTCGGTAAATGTTTTTGTTAAATTTTTGGTTTATTTCAGTTAGTGGTATTGGTACCTCTGTTTTGCGGAGGGATTGGAATAAAATATTAAATAATGTATTTAAGTATAAATACTACCTTAAATTAATCGAGAAAGCACAGCTAACTTCCTCTGTGTCGAAGTTTTATAAGCTCCAACGTTTAGCGACAACGACAAAATTTCGCAGATCAGTTTGAAAACATATGCTACACTAGCTGAGCCCGCCGCGACTTTGTCCGCGTCCAAAATTTTAAGAAATTGTCTTGTTTTATCTTGTAGACAGCTTCGAGTTCCCCGTCATCCTGTCCTAAAGGACCAAACCAAATTTTCTAGAAATTTCCGGAATTATATGTTAACATACTTCTGCCGCACTACCACATAGTGCATTTCAGGACTGTGCATTTCAGAGCAGCATCAGCACTCTTCAATTATAATTCAATTTAATTTGGATTTCTCCCTGCCTCCACAGCATAGGCGGCCATCAACAGCTCATATGAGCCGAAGTCAGTCGTGTTTTTATCCAAACGCAAGCCGAAGTTATAGTTGTGTGAATCGGTGAACACTGCATTGCAAGTAAAACTGATGTAGTCTGGAGAGAGCTCTCTTGTTCACCAACACAAACGCACTCTTTTGTTCTCTTCATTTGGCCGCCTCTGCTCCACAGCTCACGACTCTTACCCCTTGACCACCCCGCCTTCCATTCACAACGCTCTCCACTCTTCCACGTTCCCCCTCCCCTTTCAACATGTCATTTCGTTGTGTGTGTACTCCCTATCCTTCTCTCTCTCCTGTTAATTGCTTTTTCTTTCTAACATATGTCTCTCATAGCAGCTATCATCTGTCTCAGAGAGCCAAGCCACATATGTGTGTACATTCTACATGGGTGTGAGTTGGTTTCTCTCATGCTCACTCTCTCTCTCGCGCTCTTAGCAAATCACTTTAGTCCAAAATTATCTGAGCGCCAAAGTTCCCAAAGTTTTGGCTGCTAGCTTTGTGCAATTTGAACTTCTTTATTTTGAAAAACGGTCAACATATTGTTAAAGCTATTGATGTGCTTAGTATGCAAGTAAGATTCATTTCAATTGGATGAGGCTATTCGCCATTTGACACAGCACACGCTCACTCTCTCTGGCGCGCTCTTAGCAAAACAGTTTAGTCCACTACACCCTTCTTCTTCTCTTTTCGGAGAAATTTTCCAAATATTCTTTCTTAGTGCGGCCCTGCATAACTAAACGAAGGTCTATGCCAAATCTCAAATATGTAGCATAAGCTGTTTTGGCTGTGGGTTTATATATATGGGACATTCCATATCAACTTGACCACCCCATTTTTTTATTTCCAAAAATTATTAGTGGCTATTATTTTGAAGTACTATACATATATGAAAATACCCAAAAAAGTTTTACCCCTACTGTCAATAGTTCTTAAGATAAACCGAAAACACATAAAATTGAAAAAAAAAAATCATAACTTTTGAACGGAGTATTAGTCGAACCAAAGACAGTTTTTGTTTTTTTCTATGAACTTTTTGATAAAATTGTGAAACTGCAAACAAAGCCATTGGAAATATTTTTCTTAAAAAAAAAAAAAAAAAAAAAAAACAGTATTTTGTATTTTTTCAGGGCCATTCTGTATTTGATCCGAATATTTTTTTCTCAGAAGAGCATATTTTTATGTACATTTCACGATTTATTTCAAAGAACAGTCTGAGAGCGCGGAATTAATTTTTTCGGTTTTGACTGTTTTTCCAAATATTATGTCCTAAAAAAATTAACAATGAATCAAATTTCTGTTAAAATTTGTTCACCGAGCTATTAAACTTTTATTACGTAAATAATCCAAATGTCACTGTCAATCTTTCAAACTGGTAATACCAAAAGTCACTGGGCCTTCTCTTCTGTTAAGTCAATTCACTGTTCATCAGTAATTCACTGTCAAGTCACTATCAAGTCTAGTTTAATCACTTTCAAGTCACTGTTCAGTCAAGTCACCGTTTAGTCACTTTGAAGTCACTGTTTAGTCAAGTCACTGTTGTCACGTCAAGTCAGTGTATAGTCACTGTTAAGTCACTGTCAAGTCACTGCTGAGTCTCTATCAAGTCGCTGTTAAGTCACTGTTTAGACACTTTCAAGTCACTGTTTAGTCAAGTCACTTTAAAGTCACTGTTGTCACTTCAAATCACTGTTGAGTCACTGTTTAGTCACAGTCAAGTCTCTCTTCAGTCACTGTATAGTCACTGTTAAGTCAATGTTTAGTCACTAGTCACTGTTAAGTCACCCACACTTTCCTCCCACTTTCCACCACTTTTTCCCCTCTTTCCACCCTCTTTCACCCCCTCTCGCTCTTTGGAAACTCCACTAAACTAACAACACAAAATATGCACGACGTCACGTGACGCGGGAAACAAATTTTACTCCTACAAAAATCTTTCGTACCGAAATTAAAGATGTTTTACATTAAAAAATTAATTTTGCTAAAAGGTAGCGTCTGTAAGCATCACTCATACGCAGCCCAGCTTTTGTGCAACACACAACGACAACAATTTTAACTTGTTTTAGAGGTTTGCTAATTCGTGCCTTGTTAAAATATATTTAAATAGATGGGCTCGTATACTTCACAGACCATCTCTATTGTGAACAAAATTTTTATTTTGATAAAGTTGAGAAAAATTGTAAGGTTTTTATTTTGGTTAATAGCTTCTACGTCTTTATCTATTTTAAAGCTGTATTCTTTTTTCTGATTTTGTTATTTTCATGATTTTGTTATTAATTTTTGTGTAAATTGTAATTTATAACAATTTTTTAAATCGGTTTTTTTTTTTTGAGATAGAGAAATCAGTCCAAAATCTCCCATCTCAAATACCAAGATGTCCATTGTTTATGACGTTTATTATAGAGTTGGGGAGTCATATAGGTATGTGTGTGGCTTTTACCTTGTTTCGTGTGATTAATTTATTGTTCAATACAATTGCGTATGAATTATTGAGATAGTGTCAGAAAATGACATGCAACGGCCGCCGACGTAGCCTCAGGTGCCTCACCAACCAACCAACCAACCAACTAACAAACCAACTCCATAGATCTCATTGTGTGATCCCCTGGTCTGTGGGAAAAGCAACGCAACTGGTACCTCTCCATTGACTTTTGTACGTGCCCACCAAAAAATAAAATGCATAAATGTGTTGTATCTAGCAGATACTCGAACTACTTCGCATTGTATGCATGCATAACTCACTCAGCACTTTCACAATGGAAACATGGCCAAAAGACATTGGGCCGGTCATAGTGAAAATCAATGCCAACGAAGGCGGCACTACCCAAAAATATGTATCATAATCATGAGGGTTAAATTTTTGCCACAATTGGTAAACCGAATGGTGCGAAAGTTGGGAGGGTTTAGATTTGAAAGTGAGATGGCTACCGAGAGAAGAAAAACATTTATCACGTTCCAAATGTTCTTATATAATTCAAGAATATTCTTATGCAGTATTTTCCTGTATTTTTCGCTCTCATAACTCTACCTTTTAAGTAATTCAATCTTTTGCTCAACTCAAAAGCAAATGCGGAACCTGAAATTCTGTCAGGTGTGACCAAAAAGCTTTTTGGCTGCCTGAATAACAACAAAAGTGGCGCATTTGACTGACACACTCGTGCACAGAACTTGATAAGACAGAATTTCAATTCAAATGTGGCTGGCTACACCTCTTTCTTTCTTCAGCCTGGGAACAAACCACTTGTGAGTACAGTTGAAAATTATTAATTTCACAGGAAATACGCAAATGAAAGTGAAAAAGAAGTCAAAGTTGTCGATTTCGGCCCACTTGCTGCAGTTGTTGTTATTGTTGAAGAAGAAAAATGCATTCGAAATGCAATAGAAAGTGAAATGCGTTGGCAAAACAAAAACCAAACAGCAAATGAGCCACCAAAAGATGCTGAAGATATGGACGACGACGGCCAAGTTTTAACCAGACAACGACATTGTTAGCGCCCGCCCCCTCTCTCTCTCTCTCTCTCCGTCTACTCATATGACCTTGTTACTTTTTGTGCATTGAAAAAATCGCAAATTCTGTCCAAACGTCGAACATGGGTGCACCTCCATCCTTGGCTCAAACCAACCCGATTGCCATCACACACAGCGAAATACTTGAGATTCACTTTTCAAACAGGCAGGCAACAAACGAAAGTCAAATGCAATAAAAACAATGCCAATGCATGCATCAACAACAACAACAACTCATAGATAAAATAACTTTTTAACTATGACGCGACTTTGACTTCTCAATGGGTAGAAATAACAACAATGACGCTCGACTACTGGAAAGTGAGTAGGAAAAGAAAAACTCGTTGAAAAACTGTCGTCGAAGATGTGTGGGCTGCAACCAGCCAACGAAATGCCACAGATTCGTTTTTGATAAAATTGCTCAGGCGACAAGTTGAGAAAGAAAAAGTGACTCAGACCAGACAGTAGCTTCACTCCGCCCCCCTCCCCTATCCAAAAAGATAAATCTTGTCTAAACTGTGGGGAATTTTCTTTAGAAAATCATTGTAAAGGTGCGAAAAAAGAAATGCATGTGCACCAAAGACCCAAAGAAAGAGATGACCATTTAAATGAAAAGTGCGTAAGAGATGGATAGACAACCGGCGAGACGTAGCTGGTTCATAATTGGGCCACGACAAATGCTTTGGTCAAGTAATTGATATGTTTACAGCTCTATTTTTGCTACATTTGATTCAATTAAAATCATATCAAGCTGTGACCACATAAACAAACGTACAAAGACATCAGGCAATTAGAGTTTCGATTTGTTTTTCTTTTCGTTTGACTTTCGATTTCGACTCAAAGGTGCGTGTAAAGTGATTGGCGGATACTGCAAATATAAGTGAATGTGGATCGTTTTGTTTTGATTTAGTTAATGGATGTTTTAATTTATATTAACTTCGATTTACGTTCGTTGAAGTAATTGTTTGAATAAATCACCAAAATTTTTGGCGAATCTGAATTCACTTGCTACTTAAATGTAATGGCAGCAACTAATATCAACACCAAATATAAAAGTATTTAAAATTTATTTGAATATTAAGTGTGTGCAAAAGTATGTAACAAACAATGAATCATTTCCATATACCATAAATGTGTGTGTTAGGGGCTATCTCCGCAACGCGTGCACCAAATTACATGCGGTTTTTGATGTGGAACATCTTTAATTTCGGTACGGAAGCTTTTAGTAGGAGTAAAATATGATTTCAGCGTCACGTGACGCTGTGAAAGAAAGGGGATAGAGGTAAAAAGAGGGCATCAGTGACTAAACAGTGACTGAAGAGTGATTTAACAGTAACTAAACAGTAACTAAACAGTGACTTAACAGTGACTAAACAGTGACTTAAACAGTGACTGATCTGTGACTAAACCGTGACTAAACAGTGACTTAAAAGAGACTGAACAGTGACTGAACAGTAACTAAACCGTGAATAAACGGTAAATAAACAGTGACTAAGCAGTAACTAAACAGTGACTGATTAGTGACTCAACAGTGACTAAACAGTGACTACACACTAACTAAACAGGGACTGAACAGTAACTAAACATTAACTAAACAGTGACTAACCCCACTGCAGAACATTCTTTTGAATTAACGACGCAGCAGGTTGCTCATCTGTGTCTCTCTGTGTTTCATTATTGTGAAAATCGTTATCGAAATATTATTTTTCGTCGGTTATCGATTCCGTCGAACGAATGCAGGAACACACGTGCGAAATGTTAGAGCAGCAAGAACATATAAACAATTACATGAAATGAATGAATTTACCCGTGTCAGAATGTCGCAACTGCGTTCTTCTTAGTCACAAGAGGCACTCGTTCCTTCGTCTCGCATTCGAGTATGAGTCAGATATCGAATATTCCGCTCATCCGAAAGTCCTGATTGGCGCTATGGAGTCCGCCGGGATGTGTTGCGCATTAGGAAAAACTACCGGAAATTGAGACGCCATCAGAACCATTGAACGGCTTGCTCATCGGCACGATTCCAGATTCAAACCTGTTTCTGAAGTCCATTCGTAGATTTAATTTATGCTTTCAAATGACTTCGTTCGGAGCAACAGAAATAATGCACAATACAGCGGCAATTGGTCAGCAATTTAATTCAACCTTCAAAATCAAAGGCAAAGTGTACCAAAAAGTAGGCTCATTGCTGCGAGTGCCAAACGAACCACATAAATTTTTACAAATTTACTTTATCTGCGGTGAGGACGTCAATCGTGTGGCGCTTCGTCGGTTATGTACTGTTCTTTTTTAACAACCGAAATTTCTTTAAATTTGAAAACAATTTATATGGTAAATCAAGATTTGCCGATATGTTTATACCCTTAATTTAAACAAGCCAAATGTATGTAACAAGAAAAATTTTTCTTACCTGATAAAGATATTTATTTAGATAACAAGTTTTGCATATGGGACAAATGCTTCTTTTATCTGGCAGATCAAGTTAGTTTTCAAATTTTGCCACGCCCTCCCCCCCCGCAATTCGAATATTATATCTCCCATTTGAGATACATTCTACTCTGTATTAATTACAAAACGCCGGATATAAAAATCGGTTCAGGTTATGAGCAAACAGCGAACCACGCCCCCGCTACCACCATAAAATGTTCAACTTTTCATGGTACCAGGAACCGCACTTTAACATTTTTTTAACGGTTTATCGAGTCGTTAGACCGTTAACCACGCCTCGTTGTATTGTACAGGATATTGAAGCGACCGACTCGTCTTACTTATATTAGCAATGCACGTTCGCAGAAAACGGGGGCGCAAAAAGTTTTCGATTCGGTGTGATTTGATTGAATCCGAAAACGGCAACAGGGCTGAAATCTCCAAACAAGAAAGTATTCTCCCCACCATATGGCAGCATTAATAATATTCAACAAATCTCTGTAGTATTCTGTAGTCTGAAGTCAATTCATAGTACAAAGGTTTTAGTTCGAAGCTTGGTATATTCCTTATTTAACCAATCAGAAGATGAAAGCAAATATTAGCAATCAACTTTAAAATCGAGGATCTAAAATAAGAGCGTTTTTATGTGTGGAAAAAATTTGAATGTCTGTCAAATTTTGAATAAGAAAGCAAAAAGACTGTCGCACAATAACTAGAGTCAAACTTTTGATTTATTTATATTGTCCTACCAATTTATTCGAATGTACTCTTGCACTTACAAAGGAAAATATATTCTGATTAAACATAACGAGTTATTAAAAAATTTTAACCTCTATAATTAACCATCTGAATAACTTGGGTTCGAAACAGGTTAAGGTTCAGCTACTTCGGTTTAAGGTTAGTTTGGGCTCAGATATGGAGAATGTCATTCTAAGAATTTTTTCAACAAAAGCTGCGATAGACGGTGACCAACAAGCCGTTCGGTTAAGAGGGTTTCAAATCGGCCGTTAAATTGGGCAGGCGGCCATGATTCCACGTCTCCAGGATGTCTGAAATGAAAAGTAAAAACGAGGTTATAATCAGTATAGATGTAAGTCTGGTCTGAACTTCAAAAAAAAAATCTTTGGCGTTTTTTTTCGGCAAAATGGCGGCCATTAAAAAATGAAAAATCGATTTTTGGGCCTTTTTTATATTTAGAAAAATAGAATTATAAATTTATTGGTTCGACCAGAATGGTGACAATTCTGCGTCGATTTCAGTTTTAATCATCAAAATCGGTTAAGTGTAACTGGAGAAATCGTGGCCGCCAGTTCGAAAAACGTGGTTTCGAGATAAACGCGTTTAAAGTTTGAAGTTCCTTTTTTGGAAAAATAACAAAAAAAAATCAAAAATAAAAAAATGCAGTTCTAGAATGGTGACAATTCTGCGTCGATTGCATATTATTTCATCAAAATCAGTTTAGTAGAACTGGAGAAAAGTGGCTTGGCAGTCCGAAAAAGTTGCTTTGAAAGTAACCAAAAATATTACAGATATTAGTCGGCGATGCCAGCTGCATACAGCGGACCTTCCTCATCTTCAAAAAAAACTGTTTTCGTCAGCAGCTCCCTCTGCTCTGCGTGCCATTCTGCCTTCTTTAGATACGGCTGCAGCTCTAGTTTCTGAGCGGATAAGTCAGTCTGGGCATTGTGTAGCATCATAGCCTTCGATAATTATCGATTAAAAGTCGATTAATAATCGATATCTATCTGAGGCGACAACATGTAACCAAAGAAAATAGTTTCCATCCGCCATCCCTTGCGGGGCCTTTTCGCGCCTCAAAAACAGCGCACCGCCCTGGATTATTTTTTATAAAATTAAAGAACCAGCCGTTATTTCACAGCTTTATTCACTCGAAATTTATTGAGTCAAAAATTTCTTGTTTTAGCGAAGACATTGTTCGACCAAAAAGACTATATCTTCTAAGTATTTCGAATTTCAAAAAATCCTTTTGGGGCGATATTCTTAACTATCCAAGCTATAAAAAAATGCAACAAAAAAAATCGAAAAAAAAATTTTGCACATGGAGAATACCCCCTTAAGTTTTTGGGACCCTAACAAAAAATTTAATTATCACCTCCTCAATAAAAATAAACCCAAAAATAACTCCATTTGCCGAATTGCGTAAATTTTCGTAAGTGGAAAATGCCTTAACGATCTTAAGATTTCACCAGCTAAGAAACCGGTCCATGAACCGACGGTTTTAATATCTAAACCTAACCTTATTGCAGATTTTTATAGATTTGCAGCCTTAATTTTTGGCCGTTTTGGTACAGGTGGCTTACAGTTTACTACTTTTTCATGGCGACTTATACACTTCACACAGCTGGCGCCTGTAGCAATGAAGGTGTGACAGCTGTGAAAACTACCGTTTATGATGCCATTGTCCGTCAGGTTTGCAGCCTTCAAAATAATAATAAAGAAAAAGCAAATAAACAAATCAACCAACTAAAAAACAAGGATGATGTGGACCAATAAAAATTAAAAAAAAAAACTAAAGTGTAAAACGATGAAACACATCAAAGTTTGGCCGAACAGTAATTAAAATCATTTTGTCTAAAAGCTAAATTGACCAAAAAAAGAAAAAAACTTAAATACCACTTAAGTTTTTATTATTCCCACGCACAATTTATGCCTTTCTCATGTGTACAAAATGTTGTATGGCAAATGATTTTTTTCTTCTTTTTTTCACATTGGAAATTGAATTTCCCCCCCTTATGAGAAAGGGACCCACTTATCGCCTAGAGACGTTGTTGTTGTTGTTGTCGTCGCCGTCTTTGTTGACCGCTGACGATCAACAACGGATCAGCAGCAATTGTGCCCATTTCCGACTTTGAGCAAGTTGACCGCAACAACAACAACCAAGTTGGTTTTTGTTGTTTTTCGGTGTTGCCAAAGTAAATCGACGTTCATTCGTTGTTCGTGCAAAATTTCGCTGGGTTTCAGTTTTCAGCTTCGTTTCTTTACAAATTGCCCGTAAATGATATTTTCACAACTCGCATCGATTGGCCGGCCCCCCTCCGGTCTCCGTTAGTGTTGGCCCCTTTTTGAGCCACCAGAAGTGAGCTGGAGTTCGTTGAGGTTAATGCGACCAATAAATTGTTGTTTTTGGCGATTTGTGGCTTGTTGATGTTTTATGAGCCATATTTTTTTCTGGAATCTCTATCGCTGCCGCCGCCGCCGCCTGCCTAACGGCAAATGAGAAATATTGAAATTTTTGGGTTTTTTTCAATTTAATCGACATTGTTAGATTTTTCATGCTTTTGTTTTGGCTGAGTGCAAGTATAATTAATGATAATGAATTGTTATGAGAGGGAGAGAAGCACGCCCTGGGTCAGGAAAACCAAAAAAATGTCGTGCTAGGTTTTGGAGCTGAGATTTATCATCGACTCGAGTTGCCAAGCGAAAGGTTGCCCAATAAAAATGTTGCTAAGCAAATGTTGCCAGGTAAAAGTTGATGTTGTTATGCAATTTGATGCTAGGCTAATAAAAATTGGTAAACAATTTCCATTTTCTTGTCATTTGTCAAAAATGCAGCGGCAGCCTCTCGTTTCCGCTCCATTCAATTTTCACATAATTTTTGCTTATTTATTTTAACACGCATTTTCGTTTTTCTCCTCTTCTCGTTGCAGATTGTTGACTCAACGGAAAGTGAATTTTTGGTACTCGCCAAGCCAACCAGCAGGCAGCAGCATCAGTCAATTGGCAATTGTTTGGCCAACGATTTTTAACTTTCGCACAATTTGCAAAGGTTTTCAAAGTTGATTATGTGAGTAATTGATTTAGGTAATTAACTTTTAATGATCCCATAAACAGAGATTGAGACATTCAAAATAAACATAAGAGGTGGGAAAATTAATTAAGAAAAGTTAAAGATGAATTTAGTTGAATGGTTGAGTTTTATGCAAACCCAATAAATTTGTCTCCGATTCGCCAGTTTGGAGGTTTTAAGAAGAATATTTTGGTTAAGAAGAATATTTTGGCACATGTTCTGAGCAAATTACGTGATTAATATACTAAAAAATATTCCGAATTTTTGTAATTCCTATTTTAATCGTCTTTCTAGAATACATAATAATAATCCATTATAATATCGTGACGATTTCAAGTCTTTTGTCGCACAATATTGAACAGATAAAAACAAATCTGCTAGATTTTAGAATGTCTTTAATTTTATTGAACCGAACTGAAAATTTAGGTTCGGAAAAAATTTAGGTTCAGCAATTTTTTCAACTTTGGATTAGTTTAAGGATCGGTTCAAAGTTTTAAAAAAAATTGGAATTCAGGGCTTAAACCACTTCGGTTCATTACCAATTTGCTGCCCTGGTAATATATGTTTTGGGTAAAATTGAGTTTTATTTATCAAGAGACCGCCTTGTTCCCAATCACATTTCCGTAAAAGTTTTGTGAAGTGGAAACCGACAAGTACGTGGAAATGGAATTGAAAGTATGTCCGTAAGTGCAGTTTTAAATCACAAAACTTCTGCTGACAAAAAAATTGGTCCAGCTATTTTCTAATTTTCAATCCCTTTCAAAAAGTGGACTTTCCCAAGGTCCTCAGACCTAAACTGTTTCAAATTTGAATCTTAATCTTATACACTACAAAAGTTGCTAGTGCTTTCGACCCAAAATCCACGGAAAACTTATGGGAATTGGGCGATTTGTAGAACACTTGGGAATAAAAAGTAACAAAAAAGATGTACAAACAAACGGGTCTGTTCTCGTTTCGGAATTGGACTGATCAAAATTGTTATGAGTTGTGATATCTAAGAAACGATTAAGGAATTTGACCGAACCCTTTTACCATCAAGAGGGGCGAATGAAAATAGATGAAGTTTTGAAATAATATGATGAGAAACACCGTCGGTTTTTGAAACTGTGGACACAGTATAATTTCTATTCCGCATGATTTGATAGAAATAAAAAACTGGAACATGCCTAAATATTAAAGAAAGGAGTTTATTTTAATATTTTCTCTCCAAATGCAGAGACTTATCTTCAGGTTGGGAAACATGAAATGGTCACATAGGTCTAAATCCGGAGAATAGTCGGAATAATGCAGCAGTTCGTAGCCAAAGCTATGGATTTTGTGGCATGTCTACCCTGCATTGTCGGGAAATAAAGTAGGATTGAAAGGAGGAGGAAGGAAGGAGGCAAAGAAAAGGATGAAGGAAGGAGGAAAGAAAAAAGGAATCTCAAGGAAGGAGAAGGAAGAAAGGAAGGAAAGCACAAGGAAGGAAGGAAGGAAAGGAAAGTGGAGGGAAGAAGATATTAAAAGAGGAAGGAAGAAGGAGGAAGGAAAAAGGAAGGAGGAAAAGAAGGAAGGAGGAAAGGAAGGGGAGGAGAAAGGAAGGAGGAAGGGAAGGAAGGGAGGAAGGAGAAGGAAGGAGGAGGAAGGAAGGAAGGAAGGAGGAAGGAGGAAGGAAGGAAGGAGGAAGGAGGAGGGAAGGAAGGAGGAAGGAAGGAGGAAGGAAGGAGGAAGGAAGGAGGAAGGAAGGAGGAAGGAAGGAAGGAAGGAAGGAAGGAAGGAAGGAGGAAGGAGGAAGGAAGGAAGGAAGGAAGGAAGGAAGGAAGGAAGGAAGGAGGAAGGAAGGAGGAAGGAAGGAGGAAGGAAGGAGGAAGGAAGGAGGAAGGAAGGAGGAAGGAAGGAGGAAGGAAGGAAGGAGGAAGGGAAGGAAGGAAGGAAGGAAGGAGGAAGGAAGGAGGAAGGAAGGAGGAAGGAGGAAGGAGAGGAAGGTGTAGGAAGGAAGGGGAAGGGAAGGGAAGGAGAAAAAAGAAAGAAAGGAATGCGCAAGGAAGAAGAAAGAAAGAAAAGTGTAGGGAAGAACATATTAAAAAGATGGAAATGAAAGTAGGAGAATGGACGGTATAATGAGGAAGAATGAAAAAGGGAAAGTGGAAGGAAGATGGAGTAGTTTTTGCATGTGAAGTTAAAAGACTTCAATTTTGGACCAGGTGGCGCCATCTTTGGTCAAAGTTTTTAATCACGTTTCGTTTTTGGAGCATTGCTGCTTCTGCCCATGATACAATTCATACAAGGTAGTCCACTCCGGATTGCCGTTTGGTCCCCTAATTTCAGTGCGTGCCTTGCCGCAAAAATGACAAAGAAGACAGTGTTAAACGCCGCTGAGCAGGTCGATAATAGTGTAAATATAAAAAATTTTATTTTAAGATACGTAATACTACTATAGAATTAAAGAGCTTAGGAACAAGAGAATGGCTGTCAAACAACAAAAACAAAGAATTATGTCTAATTCAAAACTAATAAAAATAAAATTATAAACACTACAACTCTTGTCATAACTAAGGAAACTTTTAGCCCCATCACCCGCGCGCCCCGGCACCACTGAGCCGTTTCACTCACACACTAACTATGCAACGCTATTTCACTCGCATAGCAGGGGACTATGGTTTTGCCGAATGGACTACCTTGTATAAGACGATTCATCAAGCTACTCAAGGTACAAACGATATAAGGAATGTAACGAAGCTACATGTACAATGATAAAAAAAAAATAATTCCTTCGCGGATATCGTAAACATTTGGTTTGATCACCAAACACTTCCTTAAAAACGTCATAAGATTGCGCTTACGGTCAAGTATCAGAAATCCCGGCACCCACCACCAAAAATTGTATGAATTTGAATTTCATTGCCGAAATCTGAGTGTGACGTCCGCTTTTTTTTCAGCGACACTTGTAGTGGTTAGACCATAACAGAATTCAGTAAGCCATTACTTTAACATTGAAATTGATGGTGCAGAGTTCCCTTAGTTTAAGCCAAGTTTGACATTAGTCCTTTGACAGATGGTAGTTGACAGAATTAGTCACTGACTAATTAAACTGTCCTCGTAGCTTCTGCGATTTCAATTCCTAAGAAAAGGAGGCTGACGTTTTCGTACGTTAATTTACAGCCTCACCAGCTGTCAACTGCTGCCAGCAACTTCCCCAACAAAACATATTGTGGGCGTGGCCCATTTTTTTAAATATCCCCCCAAACACACTACAAAAGATATCAGAACAAATAAAAACTTGTTTATACAACCCATACGACACATTTATCATTATGCAGCTACATGTGAACTAGGTGAAGGAATTTGGACTGGCTAGGTGGTTGGCAGGGGGCGAAACCCCCCTCCCTACCCACAAAATCAAAAAAATGTTTATAACTTGTAGACAAATTTTTACCACGATCAAGGAAGCAGCGCGGCGGGGTCGGTGGAGGAGGTGTCTTTGCATGTTTTCAAAATTTGTCCACTCGGGCGAGATAACTTTCGTTTTTCCATTCGGACCACACTTCTCCTAATTGCTCTGGCAGAAAAAGTCTCCTTTGTGTCTTTTTGCTTGGTAGGTTGGTTGGTTGGTGGCTGTTTGGCCTTTTTGTGGAGCGCGCGCGCATTCATTTTGGGTCTCTTTCTGCCTCTGTCCTCGATCCGTGTCCATGTTCATGTCGCCATCTGTCGCACCACCTTTTCGGCTGCACAAATATATATTTTTTTTCCTGCACTTTGGCTTGTGTTTTGGTTGTTTTTGTTGTTGTGTACCCACTCGAGATCGCATGTGAGAGAAGTTCAGACAAAGGCTAAGGAATTTTTGCAATGTTTTCATTTTCAGTTGACATTCGGCTCATGTTTTGTTCATATAATACCCTACACTGATGTTTTGGGGTTGATACAAAGTAAATAAAAAGAATCGTAAAAGAGGCGTAAATTAGTTTTAAAAAGTCCCTAAAATGGAAATTTCTTAGGGATAATTTTAATGTTTGAAGTGAAACTTTCGCTTCCGAGCAATATTCAAAAGTTTGTAACTGAAGAATTGGATGAATCGCAGAATCACACACTCTACAAAAAAGTCTTGAAAATTGTGGTTTTAGTTCGATTTGATAAGTTTATGTGTTTCCCACATTTACACCGATGTGAAATCTGATCAACCCATTCAATCTCCTACTTCCCCTCAAAATCTTGTGGTTTTTGCAGCGAAAAATTGTCCAAGCAATTGCCAAACAAACAAATTAACAATTCATTGTCTTGGGCCACCTTCTCTTCTGCACCACTCGCCACTGTCTGCTCCGATTTATCTAGGTGGGCCACATATTGTGATTGTTGGTCTGTGGTTGCCTTTGTGGTCCACCAAATGCCGCTGATCCCATTGATCTCCCTTGAACTCAAATGGTTTCGTTTGATTGGCCTGCATCGTGTGTTGTTGTTGTTGTTTGCTTT
>JAEIFU010001275.1:0-74683 GCA_018904235.1 Lordiphosa stackelbergi
GCTGTTTGTCAAGTAGATGGCGCTGACCATTGTTAGGTGGAGCCACTTAAAAAGCGATTTCACAAATCTCCTAGCAACACACGGGAGTTTGATCCAACCAAATGAAATTTCTGTGGCACCTAAGAATTGGAATTTGGTAGGAAGAGGTTTCTGTGGCACCCCAGATAAGATAAAATGAGCCAGTTATCCTTTTGCAGATTTGTTAGACTACTTAGATCTTGGTAAAAATAAATTCTCAGATAATGGGAACTAAGTTTGTAAAGTACGTTTGGACGTATATCTTGACCAGAGAGTTCGCTAGATGTGACAAGTATATGCGATGTCCATTTGCCGTTTGCCCCAGTTGGGGTTTCTGTAGAATTTCTATCAAAATGTCCTGAGTTTTATTTTGAATCCAGGTACCCACACGAAAGTAAGGAAATGCTGCTAGTTCGCCAAAAGAGCCTGACTGTTACTTACTTTGACCCCCAAAATTTTTTAAGTTACTCTTTTCTGAATGTAATTTTGTACTTCACCCCGGCTTCGTTCGCGCTAAATTTGAAAGAATTGTGGTAAGATGCTTTATTTTTACTTACCCCACCTTTTTGAACAACATGTTTGTAGTGAAATTTATTTGTTAAAAAAGCAAACTCTTTTTTATTATCATTGACTTCATTTAAATTTTTAGACCGTTTCGAATTTTAAATATTAATATTATATTAAAGTCCCAGGAGAGAGATTAAGATAGGCGTGCTAAAATGCATTGGCCTGTAATGGGCCTGTAACATAAAATTGGCTATAGAGCCGCTCCTCCGGGGCCAAGCCAATTAATTTGTGGGGGCTTTTAAATTTTTCGCGAAAGTGAAAGGGACCTACAGTTTAACGCCGAATCAGAACCGCAAAGTGGCCTGTACACATATTATATTAATTTCTATCCCGTTCCATCCAAATTTTTATATCGCGCTGAAGTTCGCGCTCTTAGCAAAACAGTTTTGTCCACAATACTGCCTCAGCGCCACAGCCATCTCTGTGGCCCATCCAACTTTTTGGCCTTTTCACCCACCTCGCGGACAAATTTTGTTCCTTAGTGCGCGTCTGCATAACTAAACGAAGGTCTATGGCAAATCTTAGATCTCTAGGATAAGCAGTTTTGGCTGCGGGTTGATAATATGTCAGTCATATATGTAGTGTGAGTGAAAAATTTTCAGGCACGCCGTCATCTTGACAGCTTATTCGTTAGTAACTTGACAGTAGATGGAAGGAGAAATGAATAATTTTTTCGCGTTTTGATCAGGGCTGCAAGCCGGTTTTAAAGGGTTTTAAGTTTAAATATTCGTACATATTTAAACGTGCTTAGAAAAACGTTCTCACATTTTTGAATAGAACCCAAATTATAAAACTGGAATCTTGGGATCCAAGCTAAGAACCGTGTTGCTGTTTATTTTGAATTATAGCATGAATGATTCTGCACCATGTTCATCTTCTTTGTGAAAAATTATGGAAGAAAAATGAAATCAAATCGGTTAACTTTGATTCTTTTTCTCGAAAATTAAAGATTAAAAACTGTTATTGTTTATTTAAAAAAATATTACATTTCTTGTATTAAGCTCTTTCTGAGGCACAAAAGCCAATATTGATAAAATACTGAATTACTAACTTCCATTAGGGCGCGAGCACACTTGCAACTGAAAGACAACCGACGGGTGACCATGATGCTTTAGTAGCAGCAAGCTGAAAAAATTCCAACTGTATTTAAAAGATTTTAAATGATAGCCAGCATGCGCGGGGCGGTGTTATATGTCAAGATCAGTCCTTAAGTTTCTTAGCACAAGCTATGTGCGCGCGCCCTTAATGAATAAAATTTTAAAGTAATTTTACTTTATTCTTGTCCGAATTAGCGATAAAACAAAATTATTTCTGAATCCCGGTTCTGAACCTAATGGTACAGCCACCATGAACCCGTGGGTTCGAGACCCGGAGTGAACCCCTCCGATTTTTAGGAGATTTGCAGCCCTGGTTTTGATACTGATAAGTTTGCTTGGGGACACTAATTTTACATGATCAAAATCAACCATTTTCCGTGAATTGTCTTCTTTTAATAAAGAAAGAAACATAAGCTCCTATGATATTGAAATATTGTACATGATTTCCCGTTAGATTTTTGATATCTGGGAAATCCGAAATCGGCCCTAAATCTCTGATAAGATGTTAAAATCCTTAAAATGTTTGATTCCTCCGGCTCTGTACTAGTGCCATCGAAGACTCCAATGATATCAGTAATCGTTTTTATACACTTGAAAAGTGTATTATAATTTTGCCCAGAAGTTTGCAACGCATAGAAGGAATCATCTCCGACCACATAAAGTATATATATTCTTAATCAGCATGACGAGCTGAGTCGATTAAGCTTTGTCCGTCCGTCTGTTCGTCTGTCCGTCCGTCCGTCGGTCCGTCTGTCTGTTTCTACGCGAACTAGTCCCTCTGTTTTGGAGCTATCGAGCTGAAACTTTGCACAGAGTCTTCTTTTTACTGCACGCTGCTAATATGTCGGAACCGACCGGATCGGATGACTACTTCTTGTAGCTGCCATAGAAATGTTCGTTGGTAAAATGGGTTTTAGTGGAAAAACTGTTTTGTTCTCCATATTACGTTATATCGAACAGATAACATTTTTAATAGATTTGTCAGAATATCTTTCACTCGCAACAGGTTCAGGTTCTGCAGTTTTCTCAGCTTTGGTTTGGTACACAGTTAATAAAAAGTCGGATTCTGAGTTTAACCCTGGTTGGAGCTCTCCTAATTCTTTCCTCTGAGTTTCGAGTCCATAATGACCACCATGGAACCTCGCTTCTGTGTCACTATTGAATTGCTTTTCTTCAAAGAATGGGAATATCAACTCCCGGTTCTTGCGAGTTGGTCTCAAGACCGTTCTGTTGTATCGATCCCAAAGGGTGCCGCCAAAAATAGACTAAAAATGCGCTGATTGTGATTGAGAGCTTACCCGTTACCATAAGAAGAAGGTTGTCTGTTCACTGAGAATCAGGTTCCAAAAAAGTGGCAATATGACTCGCCCCTGTGGCGTGACTTCCTGCCTTTGATATCGAAAACTGATTTAGCGATGCCTCAATGCTCCCTTTCCTTAAATATGCGTGTCAACAGGTCCTACTTTTAGGGGAACTCGGAAACTGATTTAAATTTAGATAAATTCTCCTTTCTACTCTGCTCCTGATCCTGTAAGCCTACCTGTCTTATTGTTATTAAATTTTCTGTAAAATATAATTATAAACTTGGCAAAGATTCAATACACTTCAATTTAACAAACAGGGAACGTACCTCAATCTACAAAATATATTTTTAAAAAAACACTTTCAAAGAACACACAACCAACACAGATACTATATAAAATCACACTTAACTTACTAGATTAGATATATATGTATATATATATAGTTATACGGCATAATCTAGAGATATATCGTTCTAGCCAAACTGTACGATTGACTATAAAAACCTTCGTTCCGTGTTGCTTTCTGGTGATGTTTCTTGATCTGTTGTGTAAGTCCTTTGGTTCACATAAAACTGAAGTGGCGACACATTTCCCAGTAGTTGAACCGAAGGCGGTATCGGTGGTGTCAAGTCCAAAGGTGTGGTAGAAGCTGTAGATGTTGACGTAGTGGAACTAAAGCTGGACGAGCTGGAGCGTGCCGAAAGTGATTGTGCTGAACGGGTACGTCTTAAAGGCTCTGAAGTGGCGGCAGAAGAGCAGCTGCCAGGTTCGCCATAGCTATGTACCCTGCCCACTGCTTTGAGAGTGCTTTTATAGGGCCCCTGATCCAAGGCAGCTGCGGCCTGACTGTAGTACGATCTGCGTAGGATGCAACAAATGACCAGAAAGGGTACCGTGAGTATGCCAAAGAAACCCAAAGTAATGATGAGCAAGACATCTAAACCCTCGGAGCGCCAAAAATTCAGTGTGTTGGCATGCGATTTTAGATAATCTGCTCCGCCGGATTGCAAGATGAGTTCAATTTGCTGCACAGCTCGGAGTAAGGGACTGACGTCTTTGGTAATGAGACGATTCTTGATTTTCTTCAAGTTTTCTGCATAGCTAAGGTTAAGGGTGAGCTGTCTAACGCCATGAAGCAGGGCATCATAGGCTATGGCTTCATAATTCACGGTTAATGAAACGCCTTGAGATTGTAGACGTTTGGCCATGACCTCTTGCTCAGCTAGAATGGGTATGGCAAGTATGGGCGTCTGTCCCGCAATAGATTCCCAAACACTTAATTGGCCGCAGGTGCTGATGAAAAGCTTCAATTGGGGATGGGCTGGCAAACACAAAAACTACTATCAAAATACTAGCAATAGAGCAACAAGTGCAGAAGATATAAGTGCAAAATATGCAGTCGCATATTAAAGAAAAATCGTACCCCAAATTTGAAGAAACACTTGGCACAACTACATAATATCACCTTGGAATGTGGTAAAACTATACGCTCGTCTGCTGATTCAATCAGAAATATCAGAAAACAAACGTTTAAAATAGAGATAAACAAAAAAAAACTTATTCGCTCATACATTGGACTGGTCACTGAAGACAACATTTCCTTTAATGTTTTAAACTCCGGAAAACATGAGAAGCATAACACTGGCCAACAGCCATTTTGGTCCAGCCTTATTGATGACAAATTCTGATCCAGTTTTGTACACTGATTCCAAAACTGGTCTCGGTTTTTCTCCATCAGCTCTTGTTTTCAAGATATCGCGGAAAAACCATTTTGCTGTTTTTTTGGCTTTTAAAAAATTATGGAGGTTACACCGAGCAACAATATCTGCCGTACCAGCCATTTGGGGTGGGGTTGAATTTTAATTAAAACCACTTTAGCATGTAGCCCAATGGTTCTTCTAATTTCACAAATTTTGTTGCATATAAATCTTGTCGATGGACAAAGTTACAGGCGGTAAATCCCGAAAAAATTAATTAAAATTTATTGCAGGATCATACTAGATGATAGGGCCAAAAAGTGTATAGGAAATATTAAAAGACTACTTGATCTAACATAGACCTTACAATTATTGTCATACAAATGTACAATAACATTCAATCAGTACTAGACTAAAACCCCTAATTTGCGCAAAATTCATATATGCTTAATATCAAACAACCTCTCGAGAAACATTCAATTTTATGAATCTTGAGTCCACTGAAAAAACAAATAGTAAAAAATTAGGGGGAAGCAACCTTGGGTTTGAGCGAAGTTCAAGTTTATATAGCCTTGGAGCATGAAACATGCCTGCCAGTTTGTTATATGGCAGCTATACGATATATTCATCCGATTTTGATCAAACTCTCCATAATTGTGTTGAAACAGATAATATTCATAACTGGAAAGTATAAAGACGCCATCATTGAAAACAAAAAAATACCTTTATTTGTGAAAATTTGTTTACATAATTCAATTAAAAGGTCTTTCTATGAACAATTTTTGAAAATCGGATTTTATTTTCCGGCCATTTAACTGTATGTAATAACTTAATTCAAAGTAAAACTAAAATTCGAGCTTCCAACTTATGATTTATCTCGTCAAATGTCGTGACAGACTCACAAAGTTATTCGCTTGCGAAATGGAGCGAGTTTTTGCACTACCTTGCAATTATTGCTCATTCCTCCAAATAATAAGAGTGGTCAAGTTCCTCGTCATATACATTCGTTTCACAGATTAGAGTCTTTACTGAAATCTCTTTCCGCCAGGCATTTGCTGAAGTTTGGAAAATCGTAATAGTCACAAGGAGCTTACTCCGTATATTTTAGTAATTGCGGCACTCATTTGACCCATTTGTAGCCTAATTCATAAAATTTTAATGTTTCTTAAGAGGTTGTTTGATATTAAGCAAATATGAATTTTGTGGCAAATTGTTTTAATCTAGTACTGATTGAATGTTATTAAACATTTGCATGACAATTAATGTGAGGTCTATGTTAGATCAAGTAGTCTTTTAATATTTCCTATACACTTTTTGTTTCGATTCTTCGGAGGATTTATGGACCTTTAAAAGTTGGCGATGTTTTCCGCATTCGAAATAATGACGAACTTGTATGAGCTCTATGGGGACACCTGTCTGGTCAAGCGCATAAAGCCAGCGGCTGCGCTGGTTAGGTTTATGTCACCAGGATGGACAAGAAAAGCTCCAGTAGGGAAAGCTTATTCGAAGGCGGCTGACTACGGAGGAAGAAGCAGGGCGGGGAGACCTCGACTTAGATGGGATGACCAAGGTTCGGGCAGACCTTGCAAGCTTTTAGTTTGACCAATTGGTCCCAGCTCGCACGGAGCAAAGCAATGGCGGACATTAATCGCAGCGGCCGGACCGTCAGACGGTTGTGATGCATGCAGCCAATCAAGAAGAAGAAGAAAATGGTTGCCCCTTAAGGATATGAACGATTTCAGGGTCAAATTAAATAATTGATTAGCTAAATCAGTAATGGGATTCCTCGGTCTAATGTTGAAAACATTCCTCGCAATATTATTAAAAGGACATTCATTTTTATTAAGCTAAAGCATCGCATTTTCCGAAGACTTCTACCCATAAAACACTAAGTGATCAATTAGCTTTGGCAATTAGTAGGATTGAGGTAGATACGTCCTTGTCAAGAAGTGATTCTTCTCCCTGTTACATACTTTTGCATAAAATACTCTATCTACCTTCGGTACAAGTATAAAAAATGACTTTCAAATTTTGGAAAATCTAAAAGTCGAAAATTCATGGAAAACTGTTGTATGAAACTTTTTTGCTTATTATCGATCAGATTCAAACTCATTTTTAAAGATCTTTAGAAATTCGACGCTAATTGTGTTTCAAGTTTACGAAACTCCCACCCGGAAAAGAAAGTCTGTATGGCAAATAAGTATTTTCATTCGATTGACTTGATTCATTCGATTGACTTGAAACTTGGTTTGCAATCATAATGCGCAAAATATTCGGCACGTGTTTTCCCAATTTTGGAAAACTCCCCAACGTGGAAAATAGCGGAAAATTCTGTATGAAAAACACAATTTTTCACCTGATTGATATGAATCTCGTTTTGTAAGAATAGTAAATGAAATAAATTGAGATGTGATTTTTCGATGTTGAAGGTGTGACCCAACGGCCGGAAAATTCCTGGAAAACTTGCATGAAAAAACTATTTTTCACCCGATTGACTTAAAACTCGGTTTGTTAGGGATGGAATACTAAATTATGTAATGAGTGCATTTTCCGATGTTAGAAATACCGGCGGGATGCCCCACTGAGAAATTAGGAGGATAGTGGGCAAGAATAGGTGGGTGGGAGGTGCGTTTGGGATGGTGGACCGGTAAGTGGGAGGGGATGTGGGTGAGAAGTGGATTATATCTGGTCGGGAATTGGGTGATAAGTGGGTGGGATGTGGGCAGGAAGTGGGTGAAATGTAGGTTGGAAAAGGGTGGAAGTTGTGTAAGAAGTGGATAGGAAGTGATGGGGTGGGATGGGGCGGGAAGTGGGTGGGATGTGGGTGGGATGTAGGTGGGAGGAGTGGATGGGATGTGGGCAACAAAAGTCACCCAATATGGCCCCATCCCGGAAGTGAGCAGGAAGTGGAGGGATGTGGTGGAATGTGGGTGGGAAGCCGGGAGGGGATGTGGGTGGGAGCTGGGATGTGGGTCGGGGAAGTAGGAGGGAAGTGGCGTGGGGATGTGGGTGGGGATGTGAAAGGGATGTTTGTGGAAAGTGAGTGGGAACTGGGGGAAGTGGGTGGGTGGGGATGAGGGTATAGTGGGTGGGATGTGGAGGAAGCGGATGGAATGTGGGCCGAAAGTGGGAGGGATGTGGGTGGGAAACAGCAGAGCAGGTGGAAGTTGTGAAGAATTGGATGGGAGTGGGATGGGGGTGGTAGGAACACAGCTTAGCCAAAATGCGGGACGGTGAAAAAGCAAAGTAGTTAAAATGTTGACTTCCAGCCTATGTATGTATGATTTTGTGGGGGTTGTAAGAATTTAGTTTGTTTAAGAGAACATATTGCTTAAAAATATTGTGGGCTCTACAGGCTAAGTTCAGCAACCGAATTATTTAAACGAGCCTATTACTTAAAATTTGGGCGCGTAAATTTTGTTTAACTCTCACGCTAAGATTTCAGCTGTTAAATTGGTTTATCTGTAGCGAGCCTGGGGGGAGCTTTTGATTATAGTTATAATTATTGATTGTTTAGAAAAAGATTAATTTTGGAAAATTAATATTTTTTATCTTGTGTTCCACCCCAGGTATCAGTTAAACTTTAACTTATTTTTTTTTTTTGCTTTGACTATATGTTTTATTTATTGAAAAAAAAATATTATTTAAACAAAAAGTATTAATAAATGAGTATTGGTTTTGGGTATCAAGTTACCTACCCAATATGGCCTGCTGTGGCCACCAACTGCTGATCATTACATGCTCTGGCAAATTATAATCCGTTAAAAATTCATCCGTTTCCCATTTTAAAAGAAAATGAAATTCCTTGAGATGAGCAAATACATCCAAAAAGATGATTAACTTTTCGTGGGGCAACTGAGCTGTTTGAACATCTGCACCCAGACTCAGGTAGATAACACCTCCAGGTGCGGATTCCATAAATGAACGAAGATGCTAAGTGTGTGAAATTCCAATTATTTGGTTAAGAACTAAAGAAGATGGTCTCTCTCTTACATGGGGCAAATGGAGATCCTCTTCGGGCAGCAAGTGTAGTCCACCAATTTCCATCATATTGGGCAAATAAGCACGTGGATAATGCAAGCCAGGATGAGAATTAATTAAAGCCAAGCTAAGATTTTTGGTTAGATCACGATACTGTGGCAAATCCTGCACCAGCAGCTCAAAGTGCTTCGAGTACACGGATTGCTGGGAGATCAGGTGGAAAAAACTAAAAGCAAAGCAGTTACAAAGATAAATATCAAATCATCACAGATTGGGGGTCATCTACTTATAGGTCAATCTCTCAAAGGTGCTCATCAGCGTGTTGACTATCCTCTGTTTGGTATTCATACGCTCCGTAAAAGGTAAAAATTGGCTGGGATCCAGAGAAGATGTTTGCGGATTGCCAAACATATTGTTTAGCCAGGAATTGGCTCCAGTGGGACTCAAGGCTACAGTGGGCACTCCGTAATAATAAGCCAATCTAAGGAAGGGTAAAACCATTAGGTTAAAGTATATCTAAAGTTTAGTTAGGCAACTCACCCCAGCAAGGCATCACTGAGAAACATATCCACAATCAGCAAATCAAATCCTTCCCCACTTGTCAGCAATTTTCTCACCTGCCCATCGGCCAGCAACAAATCCACATTGGTGGTGCCCGCATAGATCAATCTGGTGAATCTTTCCATCACACTCTGAGCCCGCATCTCTTCTGCCTCATAGCTCATGCCCATGTCCAACCAGTTCTCCATGAGACCCTCAATCTGTATCTCTCGTATATTTGCCAACTCCATTTCCGTGTCACCGTGTGGACTGATTAGTGTCACTGAATGATTTGCTGGACTGGCCACCAGCTCCTGCAGCAGTCTTCGCCCAAATAGATAGTGACTTTTCCACACACTTGGCAGTATGGCCAAAATGTTGGCGCAGGAGATGCTTTGAGCCAGCAGCCCCAGCAACACCAATTGCAACAGACGCATGAGTATGTGTAGCAGTTGCTTATCCGGTTTTTGCACCCAGTTCACTTCCTCTTTTCCCCCCACAACCCCCACTCACTCAACCGCCTCCTTCTATTATTATCTGTTGCTGCTTGATTGGCTGCAGCTTATACTCATCTTTGCTGTAAGTTTGAACAATTTTAATTACGAAATACTGCGTTAATTTTATGCATAAATATGAAATAATTTTAGAGCCAGAGCACAAAACGCATTGAAAGTGAAATGAAGAATAAACAACAACAGCAGCAGCAGCAGCGGCTACAACAACAATGCGAAATAGTTGGCGGCGGCGGCGGTGGCGCGTCCAAGTGAATGGCAAGCAAGTGCTGCCATATCGGGGCCACAAAAACGGCTAAAAACCGCTAAAATGTTGAGGAAGGTCAACGAAACGGCAAAGCTTCAGATTTATACCGAGATTTTAATATTTGACCGTTAGGATATACGGGGCCATAAGCTCCATAAGCTGACCGTGCAAAAATTCTCTCGGGCAGGTGTCACGACGGGGGGAATAAGTCAACGAAGCACACTTGTTCTAGGAATTGGCTAAGGGGGGGACTAATGGCAGTCAAAATCACTCAAAATTGTTCGGATCTCATTGTGCTTTTCAGAATGGGTAGAACCCGAACGTGAACCGAAGCAAAAAAAAAAGTTAAGGGTTCGGTTTCAAAAAGGATTGCCATTTCCAAAAATTTTAAAGCCTTCCCGGAATAAAAACAGCTTTTAGAGAAACATTTCAGTTTATTTTATAATATTCAAAAAGGAACTTATAAGTAAAGCTTATAAATGGTAAATAATAGAATATATGATTCTTAACAATGTTTATATTCTGATAAAAGATGAAAAGCTTAAAGTTTGGAAAAACGATCTACATATGTAAGACCCTCTACCGAGCGTCAACGAATCGTCAATGCCTTCGCGCATGCCATCGACGCTCGTTCGACTGCCTTAATACTGACCATTGTTTTACCTTTAACATTGGCATGTCCTAGGAAGGTAGTGCACGGCTTTCCGCATAGACGATTCGTCGACGTATAAGAGTCAAAAAAAAAGAAGCGCCAAAGAGAACGGCATCGCTGCAGCTGTCATCGGAACTACTCTCATCGGTCTCCGAAATATAAACATCTTCCTCTCGGAATTTTTTATTTCCAACAACTTTGTCTTCGGAATCGGGTGGGTTGTCGTCTTCACTTAGAAGCGGATTATCGATTTCGTCCACGTTTTGCAAATTACCGTAAAATGATTGTGCATTCATTTCTAAAAAAAAGAGCGTAAGTTAAAGTCGGCTCTAACCGACTTCGATATACCGTTTCGTAAATAATTTTAACAGTGTTCCCGCGTTCCTTGGTGTGACCATCCAAAAAGTATGCAACATTTTTTTTACGGTGGTAGCGGGGAGGGCCTGGTTCACTTTTTTGCTTATAACTTGAAAACCGTTCATCCGATCTTTATCATTTCTTCGGCAAATCGATTCATTTTGCTAATTACTAACTATCTTCAGAAAATACGAATCCTCTATGTTTAAAACTGTAGGAGATACAACTTTTTCCAAATTGCGGGGGCGGGAGGGGGCGTGGCCAAAATTTGAAACAAACTTGATCTGCGTGCAGATAATACATTTGTCCCATACATGTCAAACCTCTATCTCTTACCATCTCTGAGATCTAGGTGTTCATACAGACGGACGGACGGACAGACGGACAAGGCTAAATCGACTCGGCTGTTGATGCTGATCAAGAATATATATACTTTATATGGTCGGAAATGATTCCTTCTGCCTGTACATACATTTGCACGACTTTAGTATACCCTTTTTACTCTACGAGTAACGGGTATACAAAATTTCATATGTTCATAGAATATATCATGCACGCTGATGCTACCTCAAGCCACAGCCATATATGGCTTCCGCAGAGCCCTGCACGAGTCTACTCGTAGTGCCCTTCGAATCCCATTTCAAAAAAAACAGTTCGAATACATCAGCTCAGGAAATGTTTCCGAATCGAATAGTTCAGTACCTGCCTTTCCATAATGATCTATTTGACTCGTTCAAAATAAAACAGCTCAACGGTTCGAGCTCCAAACGATTCAATCTACGAAATGTTTCCTCAGAAATGCCTGACGTAGAACCCTACGCACGGTTCGAAATAGCTCGCAAACGAGCCAGGCGCTCAGTCTTTTCGCTCTGTTCGTGAGCCGGGAGCCACAGTTCGGGAGCCAGCAGCTGGCACTCGGCTGACGACTTATTAGTTCGCGAAAAAAAATACCAGAGAGGATCAAAATATTAATAATAAAAAACGTTAATGCCAATCAAGTGGAAAATCATGACAGGATTAATGCATAAGCGCAATTTGCATCTAAGGGGTCTCCATGGTAATAAAACCGCTAAGAGCTTAAGAAACAGGTTTTTAAGGCCACAAATGACCAAGCATAATTTCATAACCATGATTATGTACTGAACCGCGAGAAATACCATGGATGACCAAGAGTACAAAATATAGTCAAGTTCATAAAGAATGTTTCAAACCACTTTCCGCGATTGACAAATCATCAAATCGCAGAAAAATACCATTGCGGATCAAAAATAGTAATAATGTCAAGCAAACTTTTCTCCCAGTCAAGTGGAGAACCATCAATGCATAAGCGCAATTCGTTAATGAGGGATCTCCATGGTAATAAGACCGCTAAATACTTAAGAAACTACTTTTCATCACCATAAATGACCACACATAACTACAAAGCCATGATTTTATAAAATTTATTACAATTTTTTTGTGTGTTACAAAAAATTGTGTTAGGGGTTAATTTGTTGGATGCGGTAAAATTGAGTTCGCCTTTAAGTTTGGTCCAAGTTTGGCTCCAAGTTGGATCATCGCGTCTGCAAATTTTTCAAGTCCTGTGTCGGTGATAAGCGGGAAAGGGCGGCAGTTTTCAACAACCCATTCAGTTGCCAGCTTGCAAACTTCATTTTTATCATCTGCCCCGATTTGAACTGTTGCCGTCTCTGCTTCGTGGCTTTGGCTTGTGGTCTCTTTAAAACATATGTGCCTGGTCAAATTCGAAGTAGTGTTGCCATTGAATTTGAAAACACTATTGCACTTCCTACATGCGACGAGATTCTTAATTTCCTCCCCGTTATCATTTTTTATGATGCCAAAAAGTGACCAGACGTTGCTCCGTCCCCGCTTCTGGCTTATATTAAATTTGCCCGATATGAGCTCCAACTTAACCTCTTGCAGACTAAGATTTACTGCGCGTGAAGAGCTCTGTTTTTTATAGGTTATTAATTTTTGTTTCGCAAAATACTAAAATATTTAGCAACACTTACCGCTGTGTCCATTTCGTTCATTTCGCCACAAACAAATGATATGTTTTTTTAACTGGGAAGAGCACACACTTTTCTTAGAAATATTTTAAATTTATTGCTCTGGAATTTCTGACGTTGAACCCTATGTACGTTGAACGAGCTATGTAATCATTGCGTTCAGCTCGTTTGCTCTAGTTGTTTTGTTAACATGAGCTGTTTGAACTGAACTGTTAAAAACGAATCGTACAAAATATTCCAAATGTCAAAGGCTTTTGAATCGATGAATCGTTGACTCACTTTAGAATAAAACATGAACTGACTTAAAACTCTACTCGTGCAGGGCTCTTTAGAATAAATCTATGAATAGTTTAAATTCCAAACACTCGATGGACCACCAGCGTTTCAAAGGCCCTAGAGAAATTTTTTGAAAATTCTAGGATGAGTATTTGTTTTTTACAATTGTTATATTCAGTCAGCTTAAACAATTTTATAAGAAGGCTTTGTAACAGTTGGTTAATTAATTTTAATTTTAAATTTGGACTTTAAAGACACAAATAAAATTATGTGAAAACAAGCTAAATTGCCATTACTAATAGGCGGGAGGAATTGCGGGGTGAATGGCAATTTTAGTTTGGTCACACAAAATTGCAAATTGGCACAGTTTCTTCTTCTTCGTTGTGTAAACAAAAAAATTTGCAACTAAATTTAAATTGGTGTGTTAAACAAATTGTTTAATGACTCGTACAATTGTGTAATAAAACGTAAAATATTGTGTAATATGTGAACATATTAAAAGTGTAATAATAATTTGCAAACTGCAAGTCACATACCCAGCAAGAAGAGGAAGACCAAATTCCTTGTAATTAATGTAGATTTTTTTGGCACAGAGCCAATAAAATTGCATTAGAAAAGTGCAGCGAAAAGTGAAGAATTCCACAGCTGGCAAAAGCAAAGCGTCGCGTTCAGTTGTTTTTTTCACACAATCTCAAGTTCTGGCAGTTAATAGAGATTAAAGTTGAAGAGGCCTTGTGTAAGAACGGAATTGTAAACCAACCGGCGAGTCCAGAACTAAGCAGCAAAAAGCAGAGCACCAACTTACGTAAGCGGGTTACAACAAAAGCTACCAAAATGTCGCAGCAATTAAGTAAGTTTGTTAATTATGATGGAAAATATAGATTAATTATATGTAAACTTATGCCTTCAGATCGCATCGATGTGGACAAACCATTGTTCGATCTACAAACATTTTCGGGGCGCTTTAAGTACTATGCCTGGATGACCGATCCTCGCACTGTGGTAGTGTCCAGCGAACGTTTGCTGCAGGCCAAGGAAATGATGGAGAAATATCGCAGGGGTGAACAGGATCCCAAACTCAAACCGGAAGATGTGCATTACAATATGAAGTTGTATAGCTCAGCCTTTCATCCGGATACGGGAGAGTTGCAAAACTTTTGCGGACGCATGAGTTTTCAGGCAAGTCGCGTGATGCTGCTGAGATGCCAACACATGGGCTAAAAAATAGCCGAGAAGTGACGTCGCCAGACGTTGTTTGCTTTGTTTGATTGCCAACAAATTAGCAGTTCTTAATTTGGTTTTCCCCCCATTCTAGGTACCCGGTGGTATGCTAATCACGGGCGGCATGTTGGCCTTCTATCGCACTGTTCCCGCTGTGGTGCTCTGGCAATTTATTAATCAATCTTTCAACGCTGTGGTCAACTATACAAATCGCAATGCCAATTCGCCCACAAGTGTAACCCAACTGGGCGTGGCATATGTGACAGCTACCACCTCAGCTTTAATCGCTGCCATTGGATGCAAGAGTTATTGGTCTAGGAAAGCAACTCCTCTGTTCCAAAGATTTGTTCCTTTTGCAGCTGTGGCGGCAGCCAATTGTGTAAACATTCCGTTTATGCGACAAAACGAAATACTCAGCGGCATTGAGGTGAAGAATGCCAATGGAGAAGTGGTGGGA
The DNA here is from genome assembly GCA_018904235.1 of Lordiphosa stackelbergi. Lineage (NCBI taxonomy): Eukaryota > Metazoa > Arthropoda > Insecta > Diptera > Drosophilidae > Lordiphosa > Lordiphosa stackelbergi. The sequence goes on from JAEIFU010001275.1 coordinate 14,936, forward strand.
CAAAGTCGCCTTGCTTCCATCAAGGGCATTAGTGAGGTGGTTGTATCCAGAATATCCATGGCTGCCCCAGGAATGTTAATATTGCCTTTCATAATGCAAAGATTGGAAAAGGTTCCAGCTTATCAAAAAATCAAATGGATTAATGCCCCGTTTCAAACTTTGATGGTGGGCTGCTTGTAAGTTGAAGAGCGTATCAAACATCTTATCTTCATTTTATGTAACAATTTTCTTTTCGTCCCGCAGCTTATGTTTTATGGTGCCCACTGCCTGTGCCTTCTTTCCCCAAAAATGCTCTTTGGATACCTCCACGATGCGTACTTTTGAACCGCAACTGTATGAGGACATGAAAGCCAGAACCCAGGGTCATGTACCCAAACGTGTCTATTTCAACAAGGGTCTGTAATTTGGATTAAAATCCTCAGTTTAAGATGAGAAGACAATAATTTATGTTGGCTGCTTTGTTTCGGTTTGTTATTAGGCATTTAAATAGCACAGAATCGCGTAATCTTGTTCCTTGTCTTGTAACATGTTAGTCAATTAGTTAAGCTGAAAAAGTATCTCAACTTTGTGTGTGTGTAAAACAAAAAAATAGGTATTATTTTGTAGCACAACTAACTGCTGTACCTGGTTAAATGGGAGTAATGTAGCTTAAAATCTTGCCCAATCAATCCACACATCCAAAGAATTAATTTTAACACAGGGAAGACTGTTTTATTTATTTATTTTCCTGTCCAAAGAATTTGAAAATTTAGATACAAATTTGTATAAAAAAATGTGTAAAAGACTCTTATCTAACCCACCAAATTTTATCATTTTTTGAGACATACTCCAAATTCAAAAAAAAATCTCATTAAAATTTAAATCAATACTGCGAATGGGTTCATGTTTAGCGATTCCACCTAACCAAACCAAGAACCAAACTGTCTTAATTTATGACAATACCAAACCCGGCCCTCTTTTTGTTCAATTCAAAAATGTACTCAAGTCACTTGGATGTTGGGGTATATACCAACTTCTACAAGAGAAATATAGAAAATATCAACATGTATGACATGTAACCTACCAACCTAGAATATTGGTATACGTAGAAGTTACTTAAAAATAGCACTTTAAATCAGGGTTCGAATTGCTGACTGAATTTTGACTTAACTCAACGATCAATTAATTGAATTCCGGTAATCGCCTTGGCCAGTGATAACTCTTAGAAAAAATGTCATATAAACTGAAAATGAAAAGAAAGGAATTTTAAAAGAATTTTTTAAAAATTAAAAATAGTTGACAAAAAAAGTAAAGTACCCCAGCGCCTAAAGAGATTTCGTTTTCTTATATGAAATCGAGTTGGAAGTTTTGTGTCCATCCTAATGGGACATTTCTATCTAATCTGTTAACAGGGTTGCCTTTTCGCAAAAAAAATTTCCCATTACTAGTTATGAGTTAATTTGATGTTTAAATGCAATTTTTTGATAGTGATAATGTTTTATGATGCACTTTTAAATTATAATTCAAATTTAAGTCATATTCTCCAAAATAAGATGCAAAATTTAAAAAATATTTTTGCGCCAATCCTAAAATATAAACTTGACAACTCTAAGCCCTTGGTGGTGCCAATGTAGGCACACAGATGGCGACTCCATAAGATGAGGGCGCTGTGGTTGACAGGTTTAATTGTTACGCAGCATTAGAAGGGTTTTTATTGAAACACAAATTTTAATATTAAAACAAATAAAATATTTAATTAATTTGATGCAACCTATCCAGAAAAATAAAGTTGTTCACATTTCAAAACTAATTTAGCATATCAAAATTTATTGTTTGGTGAATTTAGATAAATCTCTCAATTCTGTAACACTTTCAAATAAGCGAAAAAAATTTGAAATATTTTTTTTTAATGGTATTAGATGTTGGAATTTTTAAATTTTGTGTTAGCACCGTCTTGCTGAAACCAAATGTCGCCGACATCAAGGGGCTTCTATTTCAGGTAACAAAGCGTCATTTATAATGGTGCGGTAGCACTCGAAATTGACGTTCATGTTCTATCCTTCCTTATTTTTAAAGAAAATCGAACTGATGGTTCCAGCAGCCAATATACCACACCAAACAGAGCATTTTTGTGGATGTAACGGTAGTTCGAAAGTCTCTTCAGATTGCTCATCATTTTGCCCAGAAATGTGCACACAGCTGATCTTCATTGAGCTCTTGCAAAGCCCATTGACTGTGAGTCGTGAAGAGTGAGTTTTTCCGTGAAGATTTGTCCAACAATCATTAACAAAAATAAGATGACAGAATAACACCAGTCACGCGTATCTGAAAAAGAATATTAAATAAAACTCCTTAATGAATCTCCCTTTATAGCTACCATAGAAATGATGGAATTGAAAAGAAGTCTTAGTAAGCCAAACTTTTTTGTTTTCAAAGCTGTTCAGTCCAGTTGAACGTTCGTCCGCCAGCATAAACAAGACGCGCAAGGTTACTCCACATGTTTTCAATTGCATATAGCCCTTGAAATGTGAATGGGCGCATTGTCCTGAAAGATGGTGTCCGGGTCCGGCGCTTGCTCCAGAAAGTTAATTAACACTTCATCCGAGCTTAGAACTGGCCGTTAATTTTGAATGCAAGCATTGTTGTACATTTGTGAACAAACGCCACTTTTTCGGACCTAGAGCCAACTAAACTCAGTAATTAAATATTAGAAAGCTCGCCAGATAAATATCAAACCTATATTCGATATTGTTGATTTAATTTACAACACTTTACACATTTTTTACCTGCTTTAATAAAATTTCGATGAGTAGCTGCACCACTTGTCATTCATTCAAAACCTTTATTTTTATACATTTTACGAGCTGAAAGGGTATATACATTTCGGCCGAGTCGAAGTTAGCTTTCCACGATTTACGCCCTTTCAGTTTGGTCCAAGTCGGATCATAGCGACCGCCAATTTTTCAAGTTAAAGAAACGAAAATAAAGGCCTTCTGTTGCAAACCCTTATATCATCTGTGCCGATTTGGACTGTTGCCGTTCCTGCTTTCGTTTTTGATCTCTTTTTACACCAACCTGTGCTCAAAAATTCTTTTTTGATAGACTTGCAAAATTCTTTAACATGAAAAAAGTCGCAGCAGTCATTCATGGTTTTTTTTTAAATAAATTTTTTAAATATACAGATTTTGTACCAAAAAATCTATACAGCCAGTTTCTTTTTCGATTTCGCAAAAAATTTTACGATTTCGTCGCTAAATCGCAAAAGTAGTTGCTCCGAAATTCGCAAATCGCAAAATTTGTCCGATATAAAACCGGCGACGTATGAGTCCGTGAAATAAATTGCGATTGGGCTAGGGCGATAACTGATAAGTTTGTCGATACAGCTGCTTCTTCCACGTGAAGTGTTGCAAAACGAATTGGGAATGAAACAGAATCGATAACAAAAAATTGCGAGTTTGGAAGCACTTATAATTGAATTCGTACGAATTTGTTGAAATAGCAAATCGCAAAAAGTAAGTGAAAGCCGGAGCACAGCTGATGGAACGTTAAATATATATAGGGTGTTCACCAGCCCTCGTAAAAACGTAATTGGTAAATTTACCACACATGAGCTAGTGGGCGCCCCTTGTGATTAACCTAGTAATTGTTGTGGCAAACCATCTGTTTTTAACAGGCTACGCTTTTTGCCCTTAATATTTACAACGGATTTCAGACGCCTAAGTGGCGTAGAGAAAATAAACAGGAAGTCGTGTGTTCGAACCATGTAAGCTGGTTTTTTTTAATAATATCGTTTGTAATGACCAGACCTCGTTATATTTTGGCACTTTTAAATTAAAAAAAGAAAAAGATTATAGATCCATCCTTTACTCCAACCGGAATATCCAAAATACAAATACGTATAAATTTCTATATCAGATAAGCACGATACCAAGTTTAGCGATACTTTGAACATCAAGTTTGTACACTTTTACTCTTTTACGAGCGATTTTATATACATACCTAAGTGCATCAAAAAGTTGTAGGTAATTTTTTTCTATGTGATTTGTTGTTGTGTCGTAAACTTTTGGAGTTTACGCTATTTGATTTACGCTTTTACGAGAGCTGGTGAATACCCTAATAATAAAAAATTTCAGGCTGTAAACGACTTGCCTAGTTGTATTGCCTAGCAAAAGCTGCTTGATCAGAGCTGTTTTAATCGAATTGTACGAATTATTCCTAATGTCACAAAATATTGAATCGTTGACTTAGAATCAATCAAGAAATTATTTAAAAACTGTACTCGTGCTGCGTTCTAGTATGCAACATAATTGGACAGTTGTTTTGGAAAATCTGCGACCCAAGATCGGAAAATTGCAATGGGTATCAAACCAAACAGTATTTTAAGGACGATCCATAAGAAACTCGTCTTGAAAGCTCTATGATCGAAATAATTTGGAATTTAATCTTATTTTCTAATTTGTGAAATCCAGGGAGGCCATATCGAACCAACGACTTTTGTTTTTGTTTAAACTAAGGTTCCAAAATATACCTTACGCTCGATGACAATAAATTAAAGGTTACGATGGGTTTCAGGGGTTTTTAACCCTGATTATAAATCATTATTATATAATCACAATAGAGATATGGCTATGGTACATATAAGCACAGTGCAGAAAAGCTCTCTAGGTTTCATTTCTCTTGGATAATTCAAATGGTAAAATATTTATTTTCTGATAATTCAAGTTTTATCCCTAGTTTTTCCCATATTCCCATTTCCAGGTACAGCCACAGTTGAATTAAATATTTACTACCCACCTTCGAGCAGCATTATTTTAGTTTTCGTTTATATATTTAGAACTAAATTGTTGTCAAATGTGTTTTGTTTCAATAAATGTTATTAACCATTAATACCAAATGATGCTTCAATTTTGCGGGTTTTATAAACTTTTTTATTGGGTATGTATGTTCTCTGTATCTTGTATATATGTGTGTGTGTATATATATATATATCGTAATTAGCAAACATTTTGCGGATTTCTATTTCGTTTCTCATTGTGTTGTAAAGTTTACAAAATGTGCAAAACACAACTAGTTAAAGTTAGGGGGGGAGACATTCTGGTTTATTGTTCGACTATTTATCGGTTAGCTTTAGTTTTACCTTTTGTGCACAAATTTAAAAGTTTTATTGGACTGTTCTTTTTTTTTTTTTTGTTCTCAAGGTACAATTTTAATGTTGGCACTTTCGCAAAAAATGGGGATGTTTCCTTTTATTTTTGTGCTAATCATTGATGGAAAAATTTTTAACACTCAGAAATTCTTTTACTTAAGTTTAAAAAACAAAAATTTAACGCAAATGCCAAGCCCCCTTCCCTGCCAGGTGGGTGGGTGTTCTGGGTTGGCTTGCCCAACAACAACAAATGCGCTGCCTTGCAGCAAATTTCGTTTCTTGTAAAAGTTTCAATTTAAGTTTATCTTTTTGAATTTGTCACAATTAATCAGCAAACATTTAGGTTTTTATATTGTTGTTTATTTGGTATTAACATTTTTTTTGTTTACACACATAAATATTTGGGGCGGGGCATTTAAAATTTGTTGTTTATACTGACTGAGGCATTCAACATTCAAAGATTAAATTTAAATTGGTTGCGGTATATTTTTTTATTCTGACAAAATCTGCATAACAGTTTCCCTGAAGGAACTTCAATCCGTTGTTACTTTAGCTGTACTAATTAAATATGTTTGTTTTTATTTTTATTTATTTAAAATCAAGTTGTCATACGCAAAACTCGTATGACAGCTCTCTGAGACTAATTTACAAAATTATCCTTTCAATGTGGTATGAAAAATGCATAAACAGTACATTGGAAATTCCGCTTATTTCGTAAAATGTAATTTATTTTTCATTCCCTTATTTGATATATTTTTTTGTTTGTAATTTATAATAATTTTCTTTGGATTTGTATCTCAGGGTTTCAGTTGCTAACAAAAATGTAGCAAACGGTATGGAATTTTTCTGTTTTTGAAAACGACTAACAAAATAAATTCATTTGAAAAACAAAATATCATAATTTTTATATTCGGGGTTTACCCAAAAATGATTGGACAAAGATCAACTCCTAGCCGATTTTCAGCCCTTTATCGGGTGTGTTCCAGAAATCTCTAGAGGTTTTCGTATGAAAGTTAGCATTTCATATTAAAGCTGTTGGAAATTTTTATGTTAAGGGGCTCAAATATGCCCGTCTACTAGATTAGATGACAAAGTTAGCTGATTTGAAACCGCCTTCACATAATCTACGGTCTGATTCTTATATAAAGTAGTCTCAGTTTAGTTCGAAAAGCAATAGTTTGTACGAAAATCTCTAGAGATTTCCAGGACACCCTTGTATTTAACTATTTTCAGTTTACCAATTTGCCTATGAAATCATGCAAATTAAAAATCTTAGGTTTTCCGTAGCATTTGACATTGCGTGTTCCTTGTGTGGCTTTATGTGATGCCCATGTATTTTGATATAGCAGCTACAGCTGGCTTTAATAGGCAACTTTCTGTTCGAGCAGTATTAGGTCGAAATCTTTTTTATGACAACTTACTCCACCGCTTTTCACAAGTTGTTGCGCAGATGACAGCTGCTTTTACCAGTTCTTATAAGTTCCAAAATAGTTTCCGCTTTGTTTTTGCAACACTACAGTGGAATTTATGTCTTATTTATGTTCACTGTTCCGAATTTCGAGTCGATTTTCGTGTAAACATTTGAATTTCGATTTCAAGTTTTCCCAATTAAAGTGAATCTGCTGTTTCTAGATCCGGTCGACATTTTTTTCGATTGGAATTCAATTGATGCTGAAGAAGCTTTTTAACTGCTCAACCGAGGCACCACAAAGTCCTCAACCAATTCAACAATTTCGAAATTTTCCCAAATGTAAAATTTGTTCAGGGGAAAAGAGCTAGATCCATTTTGGTGTCATCTTATGCGAAAAAATAATAGAAATCATTTCAAAACAAGTATGAAAGTCGGTCAAGCCCAACTGTAATATACTCTGTACCTGGGGTAGCAGTTGAAAGCAGCGCTGCTGAACAATAGATGGCAGAATTCATAATGACATTACTGCCAGGAGAAATAATTTGTTAAATAAAGCAAAAACTTTATCATTCTATGCGTTGCAAAATTATAATACACTTATCAAGTGTATAAAAATATATTTATAAAAATACGTATTTTTCGGCCTTCTAACTGCGTATAACCTTTTTTAAGAAAGGGCATTCTCTGATTTTTAAATTAAATTCACATTCAAATCAGCATAAGTATTTTTGATTTGCACAAAAATTCAGAGTAGGCCTGGTTAATGCATTGCATTAATACGTTAAATTAATGTCGTCCATTAACCGAACATATTTTAGTGGAACATCATCTTATGCTGAAGATCGACTTGGTTTTTTTGAAACATACCAGATATTATTAGCCGAATTAGTCAAATATTTAATAGTACAGTTTTTGCTGGTCCTCAAAGACAGTTTTTTGAAAAATATAATGCGTGATTTATGATAGAAGTCTCGTTAGTGACCATTAATTGTTGTCAAAAAAAATTTAATATAGAAACTCGATTTGAAACGCCTCTCTATATTTTTTTAGTGATGCTAACTCCTTAATGCTGGTCCAAATGCAGAGGACAGAAAAGTTGATGAAAAAGTTGGTGACCGCGAAAGCCAATTTTCTCTCCAGACTGAAAGCCGTTTTACTTGCAATTCAATGTTCACCGATTCACACAATCATGAGTTCGGCTTGCGTTTGATTGAAAACACGAAAGACTTCGGCCTCCGGTGGCTATGGTAACCGGGTCTGCCCTAGTAAATAATAATAATAACTACATAGAAAACACGGTGTTTAGAGCGAGACGAACATAGTCAAAAAGTAAGGCTGCCTTCACACTGTTCGACACATAAGGATGTGATTTTCTAGTATCCTAACGCTTTTTTGTTATGTTTTAAATTTGAATATTGTCAAATTCATTTAGAATTTTGATGTAGAAATGAAGTATCACTAGAATATGATTCCACATAAATATCACGAACATGAACTTAAATTTAATACTGTCAAAGCCAAATGTCGTGAAAGTTGACTAATATTTCAGTGAAAAGTGTCAGAGCCGATATCATTATGCAAATTGTGCTTTCTCATGTTAAATCTTTTTTAGTTGATGATTCCTTTTACGAATAATGAATAGGCTATTTCAAAATATCACAATTTACATGTTACATCGAATAAGTTTTGGTGTCACTACTAAAAATTCTTATGAAAATTAAAATGTTAAACATTGAAATCACGACATCAGATAAATATTCACATTACTTTACCTTTTTATGTTAAAATTTTAATTAGATTTTGTAAATTTCTAAAGTAATCCAAGTTATTTCGGGATAAATGCCAAGTCATAAATGTGTACATCGGTAAAGCATTAATTTTAAGTCATTACACTTTGGTGTGAAGGCAGCCTAACTCAGACAGCCAAAATGACAGCGAACAGCTGACTAATATTTCAGTGAAAAGTTGTCGACGCAGCAAATTGTGCTTCTATATTAAATTTTCTTTGTTGTTGTATCTTCCTTTACTGTGGAGATTGTGATTTATTGTCAAAATTAAAATTACTGAAAGCATTCACGAAGCCTGCTGAGAATGAGCTTGGCCCAGCCAATTGTATTTATTAAAATAGCTGATAAATTCTCAAATCGGGGTCAGAAAATGATAAAACTTGCAGATTATATGGTATTTGACCAATAAAAATCAGTTCAATGCTGGCCGGCACCAGCGTCACCTTGTGGCGTAGAAACCAATTATAAACCTTATTCTTTTCCCTTGAATATGTCTAGTCTGCTATTTCCCCAACATGATAGACAATAAATTCCTTATGCACTTGGTTGTTCCTCCTCATATACACCAGCCCTACAGTTTATGGAGCTGGCTATGATGACGTACATGACCTTTGATTCTCCCGATGCAATAACTGCAATTACAATTACAAAGCACTCTGTTTCTTCCATCTCGAGCGCTAAACACAAAATGACCCCCTCTATAAAACAGAGTTCCTCAGACATAAACTCTTATTTTGGGGCCTCGCTCTTTTAGACCAGACATAGCCCCAGGGGGACAAACTTACTCGCTAATTCTCCCCGAATGCTTGCCGAAGTCATGCTTCACTGTGTCACATTTTCGCTCTCTTCTTGGGAAACCCTGCTATAAAACCATGGACCTGCATCAGAGAACGGCTTCGTTCGATTTCAAAAAGTGCATAAATTAATCAACACCCGAATAAACTTGCTTTGCGCTCAATAGATCAAACTTGCATACACACATATCCTTGTTGGCGCTCTGATTATAATCATGTTTGTCTTCGTTCCAATCAATACGGGTGTTGCTTCGTTCGGCTCGAAATCGATTGATTTGACTGAACGACAGGCGGTTGCTGACAAAAGAGTGAGAGAGAGCTTGTTATGGCACTTTCAGCAGGGCCAGCCCATGGTGGAATTAACAAGGTGAAGCCGTCAGCCTCTGCTGAGGGCCAGTTGATGTATACCTGTGAGATGGAAAGAGACGACAGAACATTTGAACACACTGGCCCTTTGGCCCTAAAAACAAAAAGAGCGCTTTCTCGCTCGTGAAGCACCTTATTAATTCCACCATGGGCCAGGCAAATGGGGAGAACAGAAAGATGTGCTTGTGTTGGTGAATACCAAAGGCAATTTACTTGCAAATATGTTCTATCAGTGGACTCTCTCTTGCCGGTATGAAGCTGATTTTATTTAACGTTGAGTTTTGTTCGCTAATTAAATGTTCAATCAGCCGATTCAGATTCAACCGCTCGATGCTTTTGCCGGTATGACGGAGAGTTTATTCAACACTGTGAGCATGAATTTTTGTGTATGATGCACTCAAGAAAAGGAGAATTTTGAAGTTCTCTGACTTGCATATGACCTCGGAATTTCAATTTCATAAACTCTTTTTTTTTTCTTTTACTACTAGGTCCCATCCAATATTTTATGAAATTTCTGATCACATTCGAGTCTTTTTCGAGTCCTCTGTATGATTAAAATAGTCATAAATGCGCTCGTTTTCTGATCATAAATGATACTTTTGTTGGGAGAAAATGGTACCCTAGCCGCAACTCTTTATAAAGAATCATTTCTATCCCGTTTTTTTGATCAGGTTCCACTCCTTTTCGAGTCATTTGCGAGTCGTTTTTAAATGAATCACATTTTGAGCATTTGCATGAGTCATTTTCGAGTCTTCCTTAAGTCGCTCATGAAATGAATCTCTTTTTAATCACCGAAAGGGCTCCAAAAAGACTTATCAAGTTGATTCTTGTTAAAATGATCTTCCAAATGCTAGGTGGGTTTAGACTGCTTTTTTATGAGCAAACCACAGCTGACTAAATAGATTGATTCTTTTATTTTCAGTCAATTTTTGCTGTTGTCTGGTCGCACAAATTCTTACTCCCTGAATTTTTTCAGTATCTTAAAAACAGTAGCCTTGGGGACTTTAGCAAATTCATTAATTAATTTCGAAACTGAAATGAATAATTAGTTTTTTTTGTTAAGATGAGCATCACTGGAGAATGAAATCGAATTATACGTTAGAGTTTACAGTTCACAGCTGGTTTTCAGAATACCCAATTCGCAATTCTTTTCAATCCCCATACGTATGAGCGAAGTTGTTGTCTTTTGAAAGAAAATCGCTCTCCTTCAAAAAATTACTATCAACCAGAACAAAAAACACGCATAAGAATGGTCCAAATAATTAGTTTTTTTAAATGGCATTTAAAATCTGTTGTTTTCAAAATCAACAAACCAATTAAAATTAAAATTTTTCCAATTCAAGTACAAAATTTTGTAACTTAACCTTCCGACTCAGTGGACTGTGTTGTTACAAATGCTCTGGATTCGAAAAAAAATCTGTAAACTTGTGTCATATTTTCCTTCCAAACCCTGAAATTGAAACTTAATTTTTTCCATATGGTTCTTAATGTTCTACAATTTTGTTCCTTCAACATATCTAAAACACGCATCAATTTAATATTATTTTAATTATTATTATTATATTCCTTACAACCCTTTTTGTTTTGTTTGTTTAGCTGGCACATTTACATACACACGCACACACACACATGCGTGTGTATATTTCCTGAGCTTTAGAATTTAGAATATCGCTGTCCATAATTTTCAAAACTTACCATCCAAACAAAATTTTGCAAATCAGTCGATCTAGTTAAACTATACCCTAAAACCAAACTCAATCTTGGACCTATCCAAATCTTAAGCCAAAAATTTCTAATGAACGATTCTTTGTGCCTTTGGAAAGCGTACAAGCTTCGGCTCTGGGCCGAACTTAGAATGTTGATAAGTAGGGTAAAAAGAGGGTGTTTAGGCCACTCTCATTCTGTATTTTAGTTTTTTTTTTTTTTTTTTTTATTGCGCACAGCCTTTTGTCGAAAAATTTCTTTGTAGTATTCGTTTGTTTTTTTATATGTTGTAAACCATTTGTTTATTTCATTTTGTTTTGTTTGTTTTATATCGTCACCTGATAAAATTTTGTACCTACTTTGCCCGTCTCTGGAAATCAGCCGACATATAAATATATTTCTATATATTTTCATTGCCCTTTCCAACAATTTTACCACCTCCAAAAAAATCTTAGAAAATATGGCGCTCTTGGCTTTGTGGTAGGTTTTGTGTTTGTTGTTTTGTTGTGTGGTATTTTTGTATTTTATTTTTCGATTTTAGTGGATTTTTAATATTCCAAAATTGTTGTTTTTCATATTCATATGACTTGGCATTCAATATTTATGTGGTTACTTTGTTGTGTTTCGTATATAACAATTATACATTTAGTAAAATTAAAAAAAATACTAAGCGCCTAGAAAACCGTTCAAAGTTTATACACATACATACATGTATATATATATTCTGTTGACTTGGCTTAGTTGTTAAATACAAACATGTACATAAGGTTTTACATATGTATATAAATATATTTCATATATTTTCTTTTAGTGTGTGGATAACATTGGATTTTGTTTGCTGAATGGTTTTTGTTTTGTGGTTTCTTAACTAGAAATTACATTTATTATAATAAAATTATTTTAAACGGGTTTGCATTCAAAATGAAACTAGGTAAATGTTCAATTTACAAAGTTTAATTTGAAGGAATACCCCTATTAAATATTTTCTCTCATATGTGTGTGTGTGTGCTGAACAACCAAGATAGGAAAAGAGTTTTCTTATGCCACCTCTTCTTCGGGCTGTTCCTCTTGAACACCCATCATTACCTCCTCGTCGTCCCGATCCTCCTGCTTGACCACCTCCACGACGGAGACCGCCTCTGCCGTAGTCGTTGTTGAGGTGGACGAACTGGTCGTACTCGCTGGTGACATATTATCCGGATTACTGGCTGCCAATATGATGGGTGGTGGCGAAGTAGCCATCGTTTCCTGACTTGGTGGCAGCACGAAACTCTTTCCCCCCAGTTGATCTCATTTGAGTCCCGTATCCGATGTTGGAGTCCAACGATCGAACTCAATACCCGAATCGGGGGATACTCCCGTGGCCTTGGCCAAATGTGCAGCCATAAATCCGCCCGTTTGCATGCACTTACAGTCGGAGACAATGCAATTGCAAGAGAATTTCGAGCCACTGCGTCCACAGCGAACCATTGTCGGATTGGTGGCTGCCAGCACATTGCCAGGGGAGCAGGATGGCGCCAGATTGCTGGTTGTATGACCCTCGTCCATGGCTTGGCCCTCACTGGGACTGAGACGCAGTTGGCTCTCAAAGGATTGCAGTTGCTGCATAAAATGGAAATTTGGCGATACATCCGGCTTCCGGTCACGTACCATCATGAAGGCATCGTTCAAGCTGAGCGCCCGTGTGTGCATCAAATAGGCGAGCGTTACGGTCACCGAACGTGAGACGCCCGCTAGGCAGTGGACCAGCACCGCCGAGTTCGCAGAGCGCGCTTCCTCTGTGGAAAGAGAGAGAGAGAGGGAAAGAATGAGAGAATGTAATATTAGGTGATCTCATAAGCTATAAATTTATATTTTATTTGTTTAAAAAAAAGTCACAAAATAAAACTAGAATATAATATCAGGTGATCTCATAAGCTTTAAATTTATATTTTATTTATTTTTAAAAAGTTCAAAAAAAAAAAACTTTATCTTTTAATTCCAGTTGCAATAAACCCCAAGTCTCACCTGTTTAGATACTTAAACAATTTTCAATTTCAATAAAGATTTTCTTATTCCCAAAATTCTTGATTTTAGACCATTTCGGTATTTATAAATTACCTGATGAACAATTTTTAGATTTTATAAACTTAAAGTGAGGTCGGAAACGTCTTAAAACAGTTTCGTCTTACTCTTTAAGTATGACAAAGGATTTCTCAATTCAAATTAACCTGAAATTATCTCATACTGTGTTAAGGAATTGACAGATCAACTTATCTTCAGATTAATATTTAGAGTTCAGTTTATTCAAGAAAGCATTAAAGATCTAAAACTTAGGCTTGTGGCGCCAGCTATTCCTATGCGTCGAACAACTACAAATGCATGGCTTGCGGAATGGGCATGGGCATGCCTGATCTAAATCATCGATTGGCCAACAGTTGATTCAAACTGAAGCAAAATGATAAAAAAATTATTTTTTTTCATTCACGCAATCAAAATGGAATTTGTACAGACAGATCAACGGAAAAATATTGCGAAAGAGTTCTAGGGGAGACCCATTAACTTTACTGATCTGGATAATAATATTTTTGTTTCCTTCAGCAAGGTCCGTAAGAAAAGTTCTTGGTACTTTCGAACTTTCACTTTGATTCATTACAAGAATTTGTAATAAACAATAACGAAAACACCTGACTTATTCAATCGACAGATCAGACTCTGGTAACACCTTTGCAACGATAGCTATATATCGATATATGTTGTGGACCCGATAATAAGAAAGCCAAGATACTTAAACATCAAAAACATTCGCCAAAAACATTGGCATATAAGCGAAATTTTCAAGTTGTTGAAGCGTGAAAAGCAACAAGTCTGTTGATAAGAGAATTGTGGTAATTTTGGAAACAGCAGATGTACAGACATACCACTGCTGTTCAAAAGTGTTGTAATTAATCTTTGTTGATTTGCCAGCGGATTGAGGCTGGATTAGCTAACTCATGTTTAGCGCCAACAAATTTAAAATTTTTCTTTTTGGTGGAGACTAAAGTGAATTATTTTTTAAAAATGTCAAAAACATATAACACAATCAAAAAAATTTCAATTAAATTAACCCACATCCAAGATAATTTTTCGTAAAACCAGGTTTTTAGAGATGGAACTTCAATAGGAACATTTGGTGTCCAGCTCGATTTTCTTATTAAAAATGAAATCTAGAAGTTCTGTGGCACCAACGATTAGTTACAAACCAACCGTCGGCAGAATCTATGGCCCCGAATCTGTTATTAGTTAGATTTGTTCGTAAAACAAGTCACTTTTAATTTTGGTGTACTCTACCGAGCAAAAACTTGGCGGGTTATAAAGACGTATTACAATCGGTGTGATGGTCAATAATGAAGAAGCAGAAGCTTATTAAATTAAGGCTGAATAGATCAAAAAGCCATGACTTAACCAAACACCTAAAAGGTATAACTGAAGATCCAAAATCTACCATAACTGCCTTAGTGATGTGATGAATCCAGTTGGGAATTTTGTAGGAGCCGAAAGTTTAATACTCTTTTTGAATAACAAATTTAAGATATAACTTTCAATTCCCTTAACGCATTTCCACATTAAATGTAATTTTTTTAAATTACTAAAAACTATCTGTATTCACGCTTAAAATTTTATGACACATTAACTATGAATTAAAATGCTGAAGTTAGCTAAAAATAACATGCGAATGTTGGTTTAATCTTCAAAATAAATGAGTTTTATACAAAAACGAGCGTTTTTACAAAAATTGGCAGAAACATACAACAATATAATACAAACCGGAAAAGCCCCCAACAGTTTTCAGAAGGCCATAATATTCCCAATTTTCAAGAAAGGCGATCCACAAGTAACAAGGAATTACTTTTCAGAACGCGTAAGCTAAAGTTTTCTCTGCAGTTCTCCTTGAACGTCTAAGTAAATGGCTTAATACTGTCGATGTGTTAACAGAGTTTCAGTCGGGGTTTCGAAAAGGATACTCCACAGTAGATAATATGTTCTGTCTGAATACCATTGCGCGAACCTATTTAGACAACGACAAAAAAGTCTATGCCTTCTTCGTGGATTTTAAGGCAGCCTTTGATTCGCTTGATAGAAGAACTCTAATGTGCAGAAACCTTACAAAAGTCTGTATGAAAATAATGAAGCAGCAGTATGGGATGGAGCAAATCTATCCGAATGGTTTCCTACTGAGTCAGGAGTCAATCAAGGATGCTTGTTGAGCCCTGTTCTGTTTTCAATTTTCTGAACAATATAGTGGAATCCCTACCGAAAGGACTCGAAATAAACGGCCTGGAAATAAAAACCTTGTTATATGCAGATGACGCTTTGGATGAGTACTGCAAGGAGTGGGACCTCAAAGTTAACTGCGAAAAATCAAAGATGCTAATTTTTAAGAAATAGTGGAGAAGGCTTGCCTCTGCGGAAAATGGCAAATGGGATACATTGATTTGGAGGGTGTGAAATCATATAAATACCTAAGAGTCTGGATCTATCACAATACCGAATTCAACTTTCACCTTGGAGAAAAACTAAAAGATGCTAAAGTAGCGATAAATAGTACTTGGAGAACGATACTTGGTAAAATATGAGGTTCCTACCAGAACTAAGTACAAGCTGTTTAATGCCGCAGTGGGGCCAAAATGTTATGGTGCACAAGTATGGGGGATACGTGTACGAGGAAGTGGAAAGTCTTCAAAGATACTTTCTTAAGAAAATTGTTCGTCTACCTCAATACACACCAGGATGCTATATCTGAAGACCGGATTATCGTTTCTTTATTTATATACAGCTAACCTGCATTTGGAATACATGCAAAAAGCTTTATCCAATGAGGAAAAAAGGGTACCTAGGATTTTGGCAGAGCACCTTTTAAAAAAGCGACTACAATGTTTTAGAGAGTGGACCGTCTAGCCAGGATGAGTTCGACTGAATCTTGAAGATAACGCAACATGAATAACTTGGGCTAGGAATATTACGGTTACAATGGATGCAGCATATAGGATGAAATTTGTTGAAGAATCCCGGAGAAGCTCAGACCGTTTGATCTATAGGCAACTGCACTACGACCTGGGAGGGAACAACTATTTCTCCGATGAGTTTCCCATTGAAGGAATAAGAAGTGTTTTCATGGCCAGAGGTGAAATATTAAACTTGAATTTGATTCCAAATGTCACGAGGAATGACACAAACTTCCCTCTGTGCAACTGGAGGAGCAAGAAAATGTCATCCATTTCATTGGAGGTTGCCCTATTCTGAGGGAACTCCTGCTCTCAGTTTTCGGAAAATTTATATTTAATATCTTTGGGAAGCCCAGGTGTACTAAGCTACGTGTAGAGGGTGCGAGGCGGTGAGCGACTGACGGTTCTTTTAACCAAACCATATTTGACTCTTAAACTATCTTGAATTAAATTTAAAGTCTTCAAGGGGCTGTTGTACATTTGAGCCATAAAAAAATACTACATAGTTAGTTTATGCTGTAATCATTTTGCAAAATCATTTCATAAAATGGTTCCGAAATTGAGTCCATAAACACCATTTCATGAATTCAACTTGCACCCGAAAGTTGCTTATGAATTCGTCTTCAATTAATGAAATGCTGAGGCGCAGAGCATTTAATGTTGCTTTTTTGAAAATTTAAACACAAAAAAGAAACAGGATCAAAGTTAAAAATTTTGGGAATTCATTAGACTATTGCAACTCAAATTACGGTGACCCTTTTGTGGGGGTGGTACAAAAACCCTCTCTGGGTTGTCTGAGCTCCGTTTCTTTTATTGACCTTTGACTTTTCAGTTCAGGTAGAGTAGCGAACTTTCTCGTAATTTTGTAAGTCCCTTAGCATCACAAATTAATCAAATTATCTTTCTTAAATTTGTATCCAAAAAATCAATTTTTCACAACTTTTTCCATTTTCCAATTTTTTCCTGAAACCCGTTCCAATTTGACAATTATAGGGAAATTTTTGCTTGGACAAAAAAACAAATAGTACGAACAAACTTCATAAAATACTCTTTCTATGTTAAGCCCCAAAAGCATGAAAAACTGTCATAAAAATTCGAAAAAAACGAATATTACGGAAAAAAAGTAAATAAATTAAATTTCTTTGGTTACACTTTTTAAGTTATATTTTTTTCGCAATTTTATTGATTTAATACAAAACAATCGAAATTTTTGATTGTTCAGTCAATTTCTACCAAAAACTGTAATTTTCAGTTTTGGTTTTTAAATTATACATACTTTGCGCCCGTCTTGAAGGACCTTCGAATGAAATGGTATGTTCCAACCGATTGTTTATTTCAGTCTAAGCTACTTTTTCGACCTGCATTGTTTAGTTAATTCGATATAGTATTAAGAAAAACTTGAAAAACTGTATCAGAAGAAGGAAAATCATGATCTTATACGACATTTTTGAAATTTTGAGTTTAACGTTTTTTTTACTCAGAAATGTTTTGTAAACCAAACGAGCAACACCAATTCCAAACAGTTAAGAGTTACAAGTCCCAATCACATGCTTAAAACTTAAAAGTGCTATAAAGAAATCGTAAACTTTTTTTTTTGTTTACACTTTGATTTTTGCAAATTCTTAGCATATGCTTACCGGATTATGGATGCTGTGCCTACTTACTAACGCCGATTTTTCAAATTCATTTGGCAAATCTGGTGTGACATTCAGCACGTACTATAAAAAAGAGCAAAGAATGCCTATAAGTTTAAGTTGTTAGGGTTATTTTTTGGAGTAGCTACCTTAATATTATATTTTTGCAATGCATTCGAGTCGCAACTGTGGGAGGCATTGCCCAAAAATAGAAGACCTTGTATTATCTCCACGGGGGCCTCATTGTAATTATGATGATGATGATGGTGATGATGATGATGTGTTGTACTCTCACAGTCCGAGGATTCGGCCGAACTGCTGCAGGCCGAATCGGAATGTGGTGTGGAAATGCGTAGGGATCTGCAAGTAATGGAAATTGTTACAAATATATTTCCAAATTGAAATTTGTTGTGTGAATCTACCTTAGACCCATCAGTTGATCGGCCTGTACATTGCGACTAGATTCCATTTCTTTGTTATGCGCCTGATTATCATCCTCACACCACTCCGGAAATGCTTGTCGAAAGCTGGAGAAACCATCTGTAAAAGAGCGACAGAGAAAATAGATGCGAAACTTTAGAATGCTTTTGAATTACTTTTTGTGTTTTTCCATTTTGTTTGCCTTCTTTTGTCATATGAGGCTGGTGGAATTTTTGTTTTTGTTCGTTATGCTTGGCCAAGTGTAGCTATTTGGTCTTTGGTAAGGCAACACCTACACCTTCCCCTACCCGTTCCCGCTCAAGTGTGCGTGAAATTCTTTCAAGCGACTCATTCATAAAAATTTGTAACTTCAACTCTTCAGATTTGGGGTAGGGGAAACCCCAATTAGAAACGGAAGTGAAAAATCGAAACGGAAATGCTGTTTCTATATTTATAAGCTTTGTCGATGATTGTCTCTGGGAATGGGAATTGTCATCATCAGCATAAACACAAAACGGAAGCTTACAATTTCCTACTTGACGCATATTAAATATGATTTCGCAGAAAAAGTATAATGGTAAACAAACAACAACATGAAAAAAGAGAGGAACGTGGAAATATGCAAGCGAAGAAGAAGAAGAAGGCAAAAGTTAACTTATCAATCCGGCCAATGGGTTGTATACGCATTATGCCGGTTCAATATTTCACTTTATAAATAGCCAAAGAGCAGCAGAAACCTTGGATAGTCTCCGCCTTCGCCCCCACTCCTTTGGGTATGACATGGCAAACTGCATTTGATAGCAATTTCCGTTCCAAGAGCAAGTCCATCATCATGTCCCACGCCTGTAATGCTATTTACTGTCTGCCGGAGATCGCAAAAAGGAATAGAAAAAAATGCGAATAAATCGAGGGGTGGTTTGGTAATCAATATAAAATGATGGCTCAGCTTTGCCATTTATGTAAAACTTCGTCAAGTATGAAAAGTTTTAGAAAGTTAGTCCTTTCTGTTATATTGTAATATACACCGCAAGAAAGTCAAGGAAAAATTCTTGTAATATTTTGAATAGTATAAGGATGGAAATGTCCAAAGTCCTTGACTTAGCCAAAAGGCAATAATATTCAAAACCAGTTGGAAATTGTAGGGACGGAATTGAGTAAGAAAATTACGCTTTGATTTGTTGACACTCACAGAAATTTATTATTTTGTATTTAAATTGACATATTTAAACACCAAATGTCAGTTTTTCTTCCATATCAAATGCATATGCAAGGAACTTTCAGTTGAGAATTACAAGTGAACGTATTTAGGAAAATTTTGTTTTTTTTTCTCTGTTGCTGATTGAATGATTTGCAAGTAAGTATATATGTAGTGTCTTAAGAGTGAAACACTGCGTTGAGGTTGTTCTTCAATTTCCCCAATTCCAGTCTAAAATTAAAATATGTATGTATATTCTTTGTGACTTAACATTCCAAATGGTAGAGAGAGATTCTGCTTTGGATACATTGTTGTAAGTAAATTTTATTCAACTTTGGTTAAATTAATTTACTTTTTGTTCCGGGTGAATGAACGGTAACTTTTGTAACATTTAAGTCCCCTGTTAATATAGAACTCTGAGGGGGTTCTTTCACTGACTAAAAGCTGATGTCATATCACAATGAGTTTGACCTTACTCTCGCTAACTGAAAGTGACGCGTTGTGTGGACTCTAAAGGGCACTGAATGCATATCTCCAAGGATTCGATTTTCTATCAATAATAAATGATTCATCCGTAAAGGTGATCAGGTCAGCTGTGCAAGTATTATTTGACATTTGCTCTAGTAATAAGGTAACAAAGGGCAAGAACAGCATGAAAGAGTATAAGGCAATTTGTCTGCTTATGATTAGCAGCACTCAGGAGGATGGATCTAAGTTAGTAAGTAAGGCCAGGCAAGCCCTTCTTAAAGCAGATTAGACTCTCTTAATGAGGGCCTTAAGCTGTTTGCAGCAGATTAAAATTCAGAAAATTAATAAATAAAAATTTGCCAAACGCCAGAAATATGGCATCACTTTATCAACCCAATTGAAAACGAGAGCGTAAGTTACAGTCAGCCATGTCGGACTTCGGTTTACCCGTTTACTCAAGGAAAGAAATGTTTAAAAGCCTTTACTAATGTTAATCAACATAGCATTAATATTAATGTTAACATATTAAAATTATGTTATGTAAAATAATGACAAAAGTTTTGGTACTTAAAGCCATAGAAGCCGAACAGACCCTTCTTGCTGATCCCAAATATATGATTAAAGTTAATATTCTTATTACTTCGCTATTTATTAACCGATCATCTATATACATTAATGTTCCTGTCCCTTAGCCGCCTAAATCGTTAACGTTGGATGAAACTTTGCATAAATGGTTGGACGCTTGCCTGCCATCCGATTATAATGAAACTTTTGGGATTGGTTGGACACTTGCCCTGGAAGGTTTCCAAGTTAAAGAAATGGGCCGGAAATGGTAAAAAAACCGCGAAACTTGCCAAATTTCCAATTGCGATGAATCTTTGGGGAGTGGACTTGTTACACAGATAACTGATTAGCTGGAGTTAAATATAGGCTATATAGCTTTTATTCAAATGGTCCAAAAAACCGCGAAATTTTCAACATTTTCATAGGACCTAAGGTTATTATCAAGATTGGATAAATGGCAATTGAAGACGACATATAGACAAAAAACCGCGAAATTTGCAAAATTTATCATTTGAGTATTTACGAATGGCTGACGTTGGTAAATAAGAGATTTAGATTGAACAGAAATATATTCCAAAATTTGCAAATTACAGGCCAAAAAATCAAGAAATTTTCAAGATTCTCATTTGATTTTAGTTTAATAAAGAAGACGGGTAAACTGGCCGGTAAATAGAAGGTGTAGATAAAACGCTCCAAAAAATAGCAAAATTTACAAAATTGTATAATGAGTTCAGATTAATCTTAAGATTCGAAGTGTTCTCTTTATTTCGCTGTCACAATCAAACTGAATGCCTGGGTACATACCCAGCGCTCGTTACAGTGTTGCTTAGTCGTTAAATTAACAGTGGTGCTGAACATGCCGAAGGCCGTTCAGCAGATACATATTACAGTGGGTTTAGAACTAGCTTATTATCTAAACATATTACTACAGATTTGACATGTAGCAATAATATACCTGATTGTACATTGAACGGCACAAAAATTCGCGAAATTTGCTAATGGTTATAAGTTTCGGGTATCATGAAGATTTGATAGTTCACAGTTGTAGACCCATAAATGGTTAGATCGAACAGTCCAAAAAAAGACGATTTTTGGTAAATTTTTCTTCTTCTTACATTTACTAATAACTCAATTGGATATGTTCGCAATTTTTCTCATTTTGACATTAAATTTGCTTGATTTTTTGGAAAAATGTGACTTTAGATTCCATGTTCTTTCGCTATCTAAAATCTTTCTGATGGTACAAAGGGGTATACAGGAATGCAAAGGAAACCATGACAAACTATGGCAGTGCAATTAACTGTAAGTTTTTGCTTCGCATTGCAGCACAAACCACATAAATATAATGATGGAAAAAACTGTCCCGTGCGACATGTCCAGTGCGAAAATGCTTAAGCTTAAATTTTGAAAAAACTGTAAATTATTTTTAGATGAAACTAAAACCATTTTAAAGAGACATCAATGCACTACATTCTAAAATTTATCGCATTAATATATTGCCTCAGGATTCGTTGAAATCGGCATTTGAATGGTTTCCCGCGAAAACCACTTCTGTTTTTGTCCCGTGCGAATGTCATGTTTTTTTGCGATTGTCTTGAAAACGAAATTTTTTCCAAAA
Organism: Lordiphosa stackelbergi; assembly: GCA_018904235.1. NCBI lineage: Eukaryota > Metazoa > Arthropoda > Insecta > Diptera > Drosophilidae > Lordiphosa > Lordiphosa stackelbergi. The sequence goes on from JAEIFU010001275.1 coordinate 36,986, forward strand.
TCAATCCTTGCACCAATTGTAGTGCTATTGAACAGCTATAAGTTAGGCCTATTGCGAAAATAAAAATCCGCTTTATTTTGACTTTGTTTTAATCTGGTGCACAACACCCATTCTATTAAATATAAATGATGGGGGTAAACGTATTCTCTCTCTTTATGCGTGTGTCGGCTGCGACGCTGGCAGAATTATGACTCCTATCCCGCGAGATATGAAAATTATTTTACCATGTTTTAAATTTATGCGTACGTTGTCCCGTTCGACGTCATGGAAATGCCCATATGTAGTTTAGACCATCAAGAAGATTTAATAATTGGCAATTGAAGAAGGGCAAAACTTGCAATAAATCCAAAAATTGTTTAGATTGTCATGAAGATAGGTAAATTGACGGTTAAATATGAAGTGTAGTTCATACGTACCAAGAATACCGAAAATTTTATAATAAGTTTAGATTATAGCGAAGATTTAATGGTTGGCAATGGAAGACGGTTTGGTTACAATCAACCTCTTAAATTCTGCAGAAGTTTGGTTCCGGAGGTTCGAACCCATTGTGAAGTATAACTACAACTTCTCGAACCTGAGGTTTGCGTTCGAACCTTAGTTCATGATATCTGAAACATTTTTTTTTTAATTAATGAATCAGCAAATTGGGAAACTAAAAGAGCTATTGACCAAGGTAATGCAATTAATCATACGTCCCTTTTCAAAAGTCCTTGGTCCTTCTAATAAGTACTCGTAAGTACTGTTACTGTCAAACATATTCAGTTTACCATGAATCGACTTACAAACGTACAACGCTTGCAGATTATTGAATTAAATTAACAAAATTCATGCTTGGTTAAGATAGTGCATCGAGCACTTCTCCCATTTTATGGTCAGTTTGGGATCTTTTGACTAAATTTTGGCCAAAAAAAAAAAAACAAATTAAAACTTTTTGTTTATATCAAGTGTCTCCCTTCTTAGTACCTAACATTTGGCAAGCAAACTATCAGTCAAAACATTCTTTAAGTTTGTGCACCAGAAGCCGACTTTTTAAAAAAAAAAAATTTTTTTTTCTTTTTTGACTTGCAAATAATAATTAAAATTTTTCGTAACGCCAAAAGTAAGTATGGAGGAAATATTTTTGGTCAATTGCCTTTTGATGGAGATATGAATTTAAAAAACAAAATTATATTTTGGTTATGTGACGTCAACTAAAAAAAATGAGATGTGGGGGGGTTGTGAGCCACTTTGCCAAATAGTCGGCTTTGACTTGCAAAGAGAATATTGCAATGATGCGAAATAAAGCAGAGGAAAAACTTTCCAAAGAAGTAAAAAAAAACATTTAAAAAGGCAAACAAAAGAACAGCCACCACCAAAAAGTGCTCGTATGTAAAAGAAAACAAGCCCGCTGTCGTCAATCTATTTTCACTTTTCATTAATATTTATTAATTTAGAATAAGACATAAATTGTTAATTTTTTTCTTTTAATAAAAGAATTATTGCTTAAAAACACGAATTTTAAACTTTTAAATGGGTGGCTCACAACCCCCACAAATTTTCGAAATTTCAAAAAATCACTTTTTTTCAACATGAAATGGGAAAACCCCCAAAAATTTGTTTTATAAAACTAATGACGAGAAAAGTTACATGCATCTTTTAACTCAAATACAAAATTTACAGAACGAAAAAATATTGATTTATGGCGAAGTTATGTTCGAAAAACAAAACTATAATCACTACACCCCACTCTCCCCTATATTATTGGACATTAAACCACCAATACGCATACGTAGAGTGCGGACAAAAGAAAATATCGCGGATGTATCCGCCAGTGTTGTTATGTAGAAAATTTTTGCGAAAGAATTTTGGTACAAAACCTTTCAAAATACAGCTGGTGCAAGAATCAAAGCCAGAAGATATAATTTTTATTTGGAAAATTCAGACAATTGTGTTCAGTGACGAAGCTCATTTCTGGTTAAATGGATACATGAACAAATGAAATTGCCGTATTTGGTGTGAAGAGTAGCCAGAAGCATTGCAAAAACTGCCAATGCATTCCCGAAAAATGCACTTTTTAATGCGGACTATGGGCTGTTGGCAACATTGGACCGTACTTTTTTACAGATGACGAAGGCAGGAACGGTGAATGGAGAACGCTCCCGTGATTACAATATTTTTTCTTTTGCTCAAAATGGAAGCGCTGGACTTTTCTTCGGGACCTTTGCCATCGTACTTGAGTAAATGTCGCCTCATGCATATTTGAGGATAGAAGAATTCCCTTTAATGTTCCACCCTGATCCTTAAGTGGGGACTCATAGAGCCAATTTTGCCCTTAATGATCCGTCATACAATAATCTTTCAGCTGGCTTGCGGTTCGACTTTAGCAGCAACAATGTTACTGTAAATTTTAAGTTTTATTGTTAGTTTTAAGTTTTATTGTAGTAGCTAGTGTAGATTATTCGTTGGCAAAATAAACTAAGTAAATAAATAAATTTTTAGAGCCTTCTCGCGCCAGTTAAAACTTAAGTTTTTTTGTAGCAATAAATGTAATAAAACATTTTTCCCTTCCACTGTGCCCGGACACTTGACGGTAGCTTCAATTCAGTCATCAGATAAAAACCAAGCTCGCAGGTGCGCTAAATGCTGGTGCCAACATCGCCCACATGGGCCAACGCCCCCGATCATAAACCCAAAAATGAATTTAGCTTGAAAAAAAAAACAAAACCTAAAAAAAATTCTAAATAAACGCCTCCACCACTTAAATAGTCGTGTGTTCATATTTTGTGGCTGGATTTTGTTTAGACATGAACCCACAACCTGATGCACCTGTGGCAAAAGTGAAAGAGTGTGTGATTTTTTTTGCTACCTTTTACAAGCGGCAGCCCAAGCAAGAAATTTTTGCTTTTATGAATGAACCCCACTCAAGTAGCAAAAGAGAGGCAAAAAATAAGTGGCAACTTTGCACGCAACTATTTGTTCAACAGCCATTTTTCTGTTTCTTTTTGCATGCAAAATGAGAAGTGGCCCCGGCACATAACTATATATATGTATACTCGTACTACTCGTGCATAGTTAAAGTCCATTTTAGTTTCATTTCATTCATTCATGCATTCAATTTAATTTTTTCTGTTTGTTTTTTTTGAGTCAATTTGTTGCAATTGAGCTCTTGGTAAGCGGACGTAGCGACATAATTTGTTTTGAAGCTATTTTGTAGTCATTGGAAGCGACTTCCGCATTGCAAACAAGAGAGGCCAGAGTCAGAGTCGGTGCATCAGTTACTCACTTAGTCAGTTTGTCAATTTTTAACTGCTGGCTATTTTAGTTAGGAGGCCGTTCTACAACGTTGCACATGTTAATGGGCGTCAATTGAGCTATGTGAGAAGTTACGATGAAGATGAGCTTTTTGAATTTTGAACAGAGGAAAGGAAAGAAGAATAATACCAATTTGTCATGATACATGATGAATTATAAATTTCTTCAAATTTATGATCAAAGCCCTCGGAGCACAAGTGTTTTTGTAAACTAGCCGTGCTTTCTCCACCTTTTTCTTGTAAATGTTGACTTTCTTGATATGAACTGGTATTTGCCCTCCTTTCCTCTTCAAGCAAAAATTTGAACGTTGACATTTTACAAGTCTTCCTTCCACTTCTTCCGTTTCTTGTTTCAAATCAATCATGTCGCAATCAATCAACTTCTGTTTCTTTTTTCACAAGTGTTTAAAAATGTCAACGTGTGGGTGCGTCTTGCAAATTGAAAACAAAATAAAACTGGAACAAAAATTTTCCCATCTCAGGCGGAAGTAGCAAACATTAATATATGTATGTGGGTATATATTTTTTTATACTTCTTGTTTTTCCCCTCAATTTCCATTGCACTTTGTTTATGCCAAGCAGCACAGCAGCGTTAAAAAATGTGGCTCCAAAAATAAGCAAAGAAAATGTAAACAAAATTGGGGCCATGTCGGGTTGGGTTTGTAACCCACACACAACACACACACACACTCGAACTGAGATATTAAAATGCTCTCTTTCTCTATATGCATATGGCTAATGGCTATGGCCCCAAAAGGCGACTCACATTTTGAGTCTCGACTGACTCATTGACAAATAGCATTGAACTGCGAGCGTTGTCATAGTGGTCTGGTTTTTCATTCATCGTCTTGCCATATACCCCATATCTATGCTTGCATATGTATTGTATATACTTTTTATATTTATAGTCGCTGCCATTGTGTAACACATGGCCGACTGCATTTCTAGGGTGAAGTAGAAACAGGGAGCACACATGGCGTATGCGTAATATTGATTTCCTCCCTCCCTTGACTTATGTTTCATACAAATCCCTATGACAAACATTTCAAAACTTCCAAAAGCCAAAAAGTCCACAAAAATGTTGTTGATTTTTGTTTCTGTTGTAAACAAATGGTATGCAAGGGAGCAAAAGAAGAATGCGTGAAGAGTGATTAAAAGCATTTTTGTAATAACTTTGGTGAGGGAGGGGGTGGTGGTGGTGGGGCGGTAAAAGTGGGGAGATGTGTACACACACAAATTTCAAAAATATTTAAAGATTTATGCAATAATTTATGTGTATACACTGATCTAGATGGAACTAATCCTGCAGTTTCTTTATTAATGAAATTAATTTACATCTTCTAACAAAATTTAATCAAAAATATTTTGAGTTGCTTACAATATTTTTTGAATACTTTTTCAATACTTTATCTATCATTTTTGTTATCAAAATCAACAGAAATTGGAATATAAAATTTAAAATGGTTGCTAGGATATTACAGTATGGTTGCCTTTTTTTAAAAATGTTTTAAAAATATTTACAAATTACAAAAAAATAATTTTCCATTTAAAATTTTTAAACATTTTAAACCAGAGTATAAAACCAAATCGAATAGAGGTTACGGAAACTGTTTCGATAGCTTTATTCCGGTTACGGTTTTTATTTCGGTTATTGGATATGGGTTAGGTAACGGGTAACGGTTATTAACCTTATTTCGTTTGGATTTTGGTTAAGGTTACGGTTATAAGTTCAAAAGATTGGTAAATCAATGTGACAAATCTCGGCAGACAAAAGCGGTCCCTCATCAGTAAAAGGACTTAGCTCTAATTTGCTATTTAGAAACATTTTTTCTTATTTTTGATCGTGATTAAGACCCTATTAATACATTCGAAAGGAGTCTCAAGGGGACCAAAAAGAACTTCCTTATAAAAAATTCGCAATATAGAGAAAGAACTACGTAAATATTGGTTATATACGAACCGCTTTGTATACAAATACCGGTGATATGCAAAAGTTTAATATTTTAGAGCAATATGCACAGCTTTGATATAAGAATTTAATTGCTTGTATGCAAATCGCTTATAAGCAAATATCGCTTTTCAAATTTAAAATTTTTGCGTACTATTTTAATCGGTTGTAAGCAAATTTTGCAACACAATTCCTGATAGCTGAACAGCTGACAAATAAAATTTTGAAATAAAACCCGCATGAATTTCCACATCATATTCTAAGTTAGAATTTCTAACAGCTAAAGAAAAAGCTAGAATTAGGAGAAAACCAACAATTATCAAGGCTTTGCGAGGATAAAGCAAGGCTCCGCAACAAATCTCGTGCATTAAACACAATGCAGGCGAAGTGTTGTAACCAATCCTCACAAGAAAAGGAATAGTTATAGCACACATGTACACTTGAAGACAGCACTGTTGTAGATTAACCAAATCCGCTATCTACACGGAATTTTTGATAGACCAGTTTTGCTCGCTAAGGCACAGGAGCTCGCCTTAAAGCTAAATGAAGACTATGCTTCAGATTGGGAGATTCAGAGAGAATCCAGTAAAAATAATACAGCAAATGAGCCGCTTTTAACTCAAATTATTTGTCGATGCCTCTAGATTGTACTTTAAGAAGGCAAGCATGAAAGTTAAAAAGCTTCAAACCCAGAAGCAATACTGATGTTACAGCACTTCAGCGGATTTTAAAAAGAATCCTCAAAATACAACGAGCTGTCTAAAAGGAGCGAAGAAGGTTGTACGGTCTAAGTTTCGCACCTTCATTCCGGTAATGTTTGAATACACGTCGACTACCTCGATTAACCAAACGTAATACGAAAGTTTTTGTTCACGTAAATGACTTCTCTGTGATTTTACACTTGGTTTATTACTTCTTTGGCGCTAAGAAAGACCACATCCACTCATAACATCAGCGATCTCTTTTTATAAGTATCTTGACTAGAAGAAATACAATTCTACAGCAGAACACACCTGACACTCTGTAGTAAAACGGAGATACACATAGACAGGAAACAAAGTGCACCTTACCTTAGGGTCGAGTAACACATCACCCGTTCTAAGAGTTTCGAGCTCCCTTGGAAGAACCAACTTACGATCAAGAAATATGCGCTTAAACGTAGACCCTTTAGTTGATCTGCGTTATAATGAAGCCATAAATTATAGTAGTGAGTCGCTTTGGTGGACAAACTCGCTGACGTTTTAAAACATGTCGTATTTATACAAAAACAAACTTTGTTCGATTTCAATATTGATACAATATTTATAATACCTATACAAAATAAAAGGAATAAAATCTTAACTACTACTGATGTTTCAGTGCAATGAATCTCAAATGTCATAAAAGTTCGAAGTGGCAAGGTTCAATCTAAATAGATGCCGAGTACATTCAATGCGCCAGTGATCTTGACTGATTTGGAATTATTTCGTACGAGAATATTCGGGTGTGTTCCAGAAATCTCTAGAGGTTTTCGTATAAACCTTAGCATTTCATATTAAAGCTGTTTGAATTTATCTTTACACTCTGTTAAGTATGGAGGTGACATATATACGGCTACTACCGATTATGCTCACAGACCGAGTATAGGGACACGTAGAAAAGAGCCTGACCCTCCCCATTTTTAGAGCTGAAACGATTTGAAACCGCCTGCTCAAAGCCAAGTAGATTTAATGCGTACGGTTTTCCTTCCACATTATCTAGTAGGCGGTCTGATTCTTGGCACTTTGCAAATAAAGTAGTCCAAGTTTAGTTCGAAGTGCAATCGTTTATACAAAAATCTCTAGAGATTTCTAGAACACCCCTGATTGTATCATATTGAATGAGAATTAAAATTCATTTGAGGATAATTATTTTGCTCAATCTGAATAAATAATCTGGCCCTACTAAATTTGGATTCACTACCTCGACATTTTTCTTATATAATAATAATATTACCGATTTTGAAGACCAGATCTTAGAAAATGCTGAAAGAAAGCATCTACCAAACAAAAATAACAGATTTTTAAATATCAATTTCTGTAAGATAATCTCATATTGAATATACTGAAACAAAATTTTAGTTGTAAAACCCATTTGCGACATTTGAATCGTAAAGTGATTTAAGTTATCCTTATCTAATAGCTAAATTACACATTAATATTAATTATTTGTATTTCAAATATAATGAACATAACCGATAGATTGCTTATATGCAAATGATTTGCATATAACCGATAACCGCTTAAATTCAAATATCTCTTACATGCAAAAATATTGCCGCATTATAAATTTTACATATAAGCGATATTCAGCGACATTCGGGAAACGAATTCGTTATAAAGAGAACTTCGATGAACGGAAGTTCATAATACAGAAGTTCGACTGTATTTTCAATTTAACCTAATTAGTCACAAAATAATACTGGAATGATAATTTTGGTCCGCGGACAGCTTCTTAACCTTGTCAAAACTGAGGTTTCGGTTCTTCTCTCGGTTTATGGTTCTTTAGATTGTTAAATTGATTCCCCCTATTCTACAGTTATTTTTGTAGGATTGGAGCGATACGGCAAAAATAATGACATGCGTATTATTGTCATCCTTTAAAACGACCTCTTCCAAGGCCTCGAAAAGGGCTTTCACTTTTATGTACATTAATTTTGAACGTCTTGCTTTGTTTTTCTTTTAGGTCTCGTCAAACACCGAATTCAGATATGAATTTTAAAACGAATCTTTAGACAATAATGATAGAAATTCAAAACAGGTTCTTACACTGCTCGACAAAATGAAAGTCGATTTTCCCCCATTGGACCAAACCAACTTTTTCTAAAGTAAAAAAATTATATAGACACGTTATCGAGATATTATCGATAAACGCTTTTTCCGACTTTTCCAAAAGTTGCCTCCACTTAAACTCCCATAACTTTTATGTTTTTCAAATGATTGAAAATCGCTAAGCAAATTTAAAAAAAAAAACTTGATTTATAATTTTACAAAATCGTGGTTTTTTTTTGTTAAGGCCCTCTTCTGGGCTAGAGTGCTAAATTTTACACGTTTTTTAAAAATTCGTGGAAAGAAATCGGGAAGAGATTTTGCAATTCTGTTTTTAGTATTTGGTTGTACAATTCATTATTAAAAATACAAAATTAAAAATTTGTAAGGGCTGTTCAAAAAGTTCTCGGGATTCAAAGTAGGCTCCTCCAAAAAAAGATGTGTCGATGGTGCCCACGTTTCCGGGAGTTACAATTATCAGAAAGCAAAACGGAAGATGGGAAGTTGGTTAGTATGAATGCCTTTATCGTCCGTAGCAGAATTGTAAAAATAAAATTGAATTTCAAAAAATGGCGGCCTTTTAAAAACGAAAAATCAATTTTTGACCATTTTAATTTAATTAAATTTGGGCATTTACTGGACTTAATTTACCAAACGTTGTAGAAATTAAACTAAGCTTAACCATTATTTTTCTAGGGATAAACAAGCTATCAATAATGTCTAACAGCAACTAAAGTTCGGTTTACACTTCCTCAAGGAGCGTCACATTTTAGTGTCATACCGTCACAGTGTAACGTACGTTCAGGGAAACTTCAAATTATGGTACGCATGAGTGTAAGGATCACTTAGTTTCTGAAAATGCTGAAGCAGTTTGAAAACTATTCAGTCTGCCCTTTTTCACAAAAACTTGAATAAAATAGATGAAATATCACCGATTTCTGCGTTTGAGGGCTTATTTTTAAGTAAATTGAATGCTTTTTACTGTCCAATTACAAAAACAATTTTGTAAAAATTTGAATCTATAAGCATTTTAAAATCGATAAATTTAAAAATTTGGAAAACAAAATTTTTTTTCCTTTATTTGAGCCCATAGCATCAACAGCACACACCGCAGCTCATTTTTGTCGGAGAACAATATGTTTGGCCAAGTTTTTTCTGTTTAAATTTGCTTAGACATTTTCAATCATTTGAAAAACAAAAAAAATTATGGAAAAATGCTGTCGAGCAGTGTTATAGAAGTGAGTTAGTCATTTTTCAACCGAATTTTCTTTTCAAACAAATGCGGTCCGGTTCGGGCTTAGGTTCGAGGGGTTATAGTCTAAGAAGGTTCGGTTCATGGTTCTCAAACGCGTACCGGTTAAGGTTATTCAACTACAAAACTGACACTGAGAACTGCGCTCACTTATACAGACACTTACTCGGGAACTGAAAATTAGTTTAAGACTCCAATACACACAGTGCAGTTTTTGAGAATTTTGTTAAATAATTGTATGTTTAATATTGGTGTATAATTTTTGTAGTTTTGCCCTTAATACAGTTGCCAAAGAGTAACCGAAACAAATCGGAGAAAAAAGAAACATAAAATTGTTTTTTCTATCAACTTGACCTCGAGCCGGAAAACATTCATCTACAATTACTTTATGAAATTTGTTTTATAATGTAAATCCAGACTTGAATAAATGGCCTTGTTCACCAGCATACATCACACATCAAACATCATCCATCAAAAAAAGTTTTTCTTATGTTGAACGCTTTGATGAAATTTTAAGGTAAAAATAAAAAATTAGCAATCATAATTGCAATTCATATTCGTTCACCTCAACAATCGAACTAGATCCATCGGTTTTTTCGTCATCGATTTGGGCTGGTGAACACTGTCAATGTTTTTGTGTATTAGGAACAAGTTGTCGTTTGGCTATTTTTACCTTTTCACCTTGTCCTAAGGAACTTCATGTTTATGTAGCCTTAACATTGCATGCATCATTAAACCAAAACGCCCAGAATTACATATCATTTTACAAAAATTAAAGAATATGAAAAAGTATGAAAATTTGTAAAATCAATCAATCAAAAAAGCCATAACACAGCCACCAAATTTGTTTCCGGTCTAAAGCTGAAGTCAAAAGAAGATTTTCTTCAGTTAAAATCAACTAGTCATTAAGATTTCAAAGTGTTTTCAAAGATTTATTGTTTAAGTCGCATCAGAAACAAATCTTGATTTCAAATTTTCCAGTTTCGCTTCATTGTTACCCTATTTATAGAGATCTTAACCTTACACTTGACATTTAGGCTATTAACAAACACAGATCTTCAACAGTTATTATCTAAAAAAAACAACAGAAAAAAACTTTCCAACTCTATTTACAAATGTGTTATTTTTTTTTTTTTGTTTTTTTGCCCATATGGCAATCAGTGTTGTCTCTGTCTATCTCTCCCTCCACTTGCCTATCCATATATTGTAGGTAGTAGTATCTATATCTATGTACATATGTAGTTTGCGTTTCGTTTTGTCACGTTCTCTGTTGTGTATTTGTATTGTTTCATTGATGAGTTCACACAACAGTGAAAACGACCTTCAAAACATTTGAAAATGTAAGCTTGACAGCAACAAAAACAAAACTGAAATTTTAAGATTTTTAAAACCGGATTGAGTCGCCCTCGCCCACTTGAGATGTGTGCATGTCATACCAAAAACCATTTAGTTGATTAATTTCACACTAAAATCATTTTACAACTGCAAAAAATAATAATATTTTCTCTCATTCATTGTTCATTTATTTGTTTATGTATACTTTTTTTCCACATTGCTGCTTATCTACCTTTTGTTTGTTTGTTTGTTTTTATCTGTGTGTAAATACGAAAATAACAGCAGAAAGAAAACGTGAGTTAAATAACTTTTAGATGGGGCGGTATACATCCAGAGCTTCCAGCTCTATTCATTCAACATTTTGCCCAACGGATATGACGTCGATCTAATACAGTTAGAGAGAAGCGGGCTTAGGTGTGGGGGCCCTTATATGGTTTACATATACATTTGTGGGGGCATTTTGCTTAATTAATTTGTGGTTTAGGTGACGCAGCTCCCTTAAGTGGAACACTTAACCACTCCATCAAGCCACCAGGCACGTACGTCCGTTTAATCCATTGATGGATATCCACGAAAACCGGAAGTTTTACAAAACGAAAAAAAAAATCAACAAATTTGAAACGGAAAAGCAATTGAAAATGGCAAAGCTATAATTTTCTAAGAATAAAATAGTCGCTAAGAAAGTATGAATACACTTGTGCGTCTTTAGAGTCTTTCAGAATTTGATTGCTGATAAAAAAATTCTATAAAACCATAAAAACATGCAGGAAAGTCGGTCAAGACAAAAAGCAACAAACTTTTCTTTTTACAAGGGGTCTAAAAAAAACTTAGATTGTTTTACTTTTATTTGGTTTAATAAATTAAATCAAAGATGATTTAACTTTTGGAAGATCGATTGAAATTGAATAGAGTATTAGAGGCAGTTCTAACCTCTAAAAATATGTTACTAAATAATTTACGCAATCTGAACATAGAGTGAATGCAACATTCTTATAACCTAAAATAAATAGTTTTAAAATCAAATAAAATCTTCAACTGAAAAAATAAGAAAGTGCTGAGAATGGCAAAAAATTTACCAAAGAAATGATTGCCCTTGTTATGTCCGTATATTATGATACAACGATTTCCCGTGCATGAAATAACCTACTCGAAGGATTTCAAGAATTTTGAAGTTTTGAGGTTTTGAATCAACAGTTTATTATATGGAGCCCGCAAGAATCCTAGACTAACATTTTTTAAAGTGTCCTTGGGAAAAGTCTAGTATATTTCCCCACACTCCAAAAAATCAAATATATTCCTCGATGGCCTTTAATCGATTACTTGGCGATCATCCATTGTTATTATTTAAGTTTGCAAAGATAAATACTTTGAGAATTTTGAACAACAATTTCCAAGTCTTTTTTCCTCTTTTAAACAAAAATTTTTCTTTAGTGTGTGTCCCCTGCCTCGGAACATCTATCATCGTTTACCCAATCGGTCACCTTCACCAGACATTGACTAGAAATAAACAGTTGTTCAAAAACTTTGCCGCTCGGATTTGGCAATAAACTGCAGGTATTGACTGTAGTCAAGAGGTTGAGAGAAGCTCGACTTATCCCCTTTGGGTTGAAAAGCCAAATATTTTTATATTTGTCACTATTTCACTTTTTTTCGGATTTAACTGGGTATTAAACTCGCTTCTTTCTGGACTTAACTAACAACGTATGGAATGACCCGCTAGCACACTTTTTCAGATTCACTTCTCGAAGGCTACTTATATTCGGTTGAGCTTATGGTGTAATTATACAAGGTGAAGTCATTGAAGTGGGCTGCCTCTTTTTAGGGTACCAGTTGAAGGTAAAAAACACTCAGTAGGGGCAAAGAAGATCTAACATAGAAGCACTTTCACTCAGATATTAGTCATTCTGGCTCTCTGAGTAATTTTTTTTCTCTTTGAGTAATTTTGTTGTTAACAATAAAAGATCTCTTTGTCAGCTTGGAGTTAACATCACTTAACAAAGGGAGGCGTTTTAAATTGTGCTTCTATGTTAAATTTTCTTTGTATAAACATGTGAGAGCACGTTGTCATAAACTTTGCTACTGATTGATTTTCATCATTCAACTGGTACACCAAAAAGACAGCCTACTTCAATGACTTCACCTTGTATAATTACACCATGGGCCAGCCATAGCCACCGGGGGCCGAAGTCAGTCGGCAATTCTAACAGAATGCTTGCTGAAGCCATGCATCACTGAGTGCTCTCCATTTGGCCTGCCCTGCTATATAACACACAGAAAAAATAACGACCGGCAGAGTTCTAGATCGATCGGGATAGAATTTATACAGTTTTATACTTGAAATTTCAAGTATGTTTTGTCCTGGATGTACTTAAATTAAGGGCGAAACATTCTAGAATAGAAAAACGAATGTTAAAATTATTTAAATGAGAACAAACTTTTTTTCAATCAAGAACGTTTTACTGTCAGCTAGCCTAAATATTTAAGAAAAGATCGTATTTAGATTAAGAACAAAATTTCTTGGATTAAGTACAAAAGAGACTTACAATGCAAGCTGATTCTGTTCTTGAAATTCCTTCCTGGTTCACACTTTGGTTATGGAGTGAGGGTAGATTTCTGACCTACAGTATTAACATCTTGGTCTTTGGTTTATTCATTTTCTTTGGATTTTGATATTATACATAGAACTAGTTGAAGAATTATTTAGCTTCCAAAATGGTTTGGGATTGACTTTAAATTTTTTATATTTTAATATTTTTTTAAATTTTTTTTTTTTTTTTTTTTTTTTTTACTTAAGACCTTAACAAATTAAGAGTATGACCAAAAAGCTATTCAGCGGTGTCACAAAATTTCTTCCAACCAAAAAAAAACAAAAAAAACCAATTCTCGGTGTCACAGAAATCTCTTTCGGTTGGTTTCAAATCTCTCGTGTTTTGTCGGGAGATTTAGCAAAATTCACAAACCAAACAATTTCGATATGCAAAATTAGTTTTGGAAATGTGAACAACATTATTTTTCTGGATAGGTTGCATCAAATTAATTAAATATTTTATTTGTTTTAATATTAAAATTTGCGTTTCAATAAAAACCCTCCTAATGCTGCGTAACAATTAAAACCTGCCAACCACAGCGCCCTCAAGTTATGGAGTCGCCATCTGTGTACCAACATTGGCACCAACAAGGGCTTAGAGTTGTCAAGTTATATTTTATGATTGGCGCAAAAATTTTTTTTAAATTTTGCATCTTATTTTTGGAGAATATGACTTAAATTTGAATTATAATTTAAAAATGCATCATAAAACATATAACTCAATCCACAAATTGCATTTAAACATCAAATTAACTCATAACTAGAACCTTGTTAACGGATTGGATAGAAATGGACCATTAGCATGGACACAAACCTTCCAACTCGTTTTTCATATAAGAAATCGAAATCTCTGGAAGTTCTGGTACACCGACGGATTTTTCGAGCGTTTTGCAAACCAACCGAGGCCAAAATCTCTAGAGATTTCTGTGACACCCCCGATTATAATAGTTCGAAATTTACTTAAAATATCCCGAAACAGTCTTAAAACAAGTATTTCGGGATTGAAAAAAATTGTACTTGAAATAAGTATTTTCGTACTAACCGTACTGTTGACAGCGTTCGTACTTCATTCAAGTACAAAGTTCTTGTTTTTTTCAGAGTGAACAAACATTATTCGATTGAGTACAACATTACTCATTTCATAAACATTTGGAACATTTGTCGTCAAATATTTTCACAACATGTTCTTCTGATTTTAAGTTGAAGGCAAATTATTTTCTGAACAGGTCTTTTCTCAAAAGTGGGGATCGAATAGACATTCTTCCGCAGTCGAAATCACAAACGCCACAGCCGCTACGATATAAATTACACGTTTTCCTAAATAATTCATCTGTTCAGTAGGATCCCTCAACAAGCATTTTTATAAACAAAAACTCACTCATTTTAAACACAATTCCAGATTTTCAGATGAAAAAGCTTACCTGCAAGAAAAAAAGAAAAGACAAAGGTGTTAATTCAATTGTTTAGCACTAAGAATTCCAGTTTAAATATTAAAATTAATTTGCAATTAATTGCACATAAGAGTATCATGGTCTACCCAATTCACTTAGAAAAATAGAGGGAAGCTAACTTCGGCTCGACCGATATTTATATAGACAGACTTGTATAGTAGCATATAATATTGATTAGTAGCAAGTTTGGCTTTTTTGACTTTTTCCTAATTTGAAATGATTCAGTTTTTAGCTAAATACTTAAGGGTATGTCACAATATCTTTCTGTAAATTCCTGCTTGTGAACTCTGCATACGGTTTAAATTCTAAGGGAACTGAGCTTTAAGCTTAAGCATTAAACATCAAAAAGTTTAAATCATCGTGGCTTGTTCTGTTTTTACTCTCATTGCTTTTTGCGGTTCCCAACTGATCAAAGCATTGATTGTAAGAAAAGGCAGTTGACGCTATGATTTCTCCAGCGGAAAGCCTACTGAAGATTCATTCGGGAGAATGATGAAACGGTACCGTATAGGCAACCAGCTCCTTTTGATGTTTAATGCATAAATTGTTTACTGTTATAAACAATCGTAAATTTTTCGGACCTAGAGCCAGTTCAAGCTAATTTTACCTCACTATTTCGCGAAAAATATTACACAATTTACAACGTTTTCTAGTACATGTGCATAATTATTTCCATGAGGTTAAGAACTACAATTAAATTTCCAACGAAATGTTGGTTTTACAATGTAATTAAAATTCAGTAAAGAGTTAATACATTGTACATAGATATACAGGGTGACCACAAATAGCTAGTATCAAATATATCCAAACGTAAAATTTTTGGATTCATTTATATAGTTTCAATAACTATATATGCTCAATGTTTGTTTTGAATCTTTAAAGCAAGGCAAACGCGACACTACAAAAGCAAAAAACTTCACGTTTCTTCGTATTATTTCGCGGTTGTCGCTTTAAAGCCTTTCTAGTTTTCCATTTGACTTTTTGTATCTTCTTTTTGTAAAAATCTTTAATTTTCATTCCAATTATGTGTTCAACTTTTTTGGTGTCACCCTGCACAAATTTGTGTACCTTCTGGCATTACCGAAAATGTCAAAATGCGTAAGCTAATCAATCAAAATGTAAATAAGCAAATGTTCAAGTTTGTCCCTAAGAACGCCCCAAACACAGGAATCCCCTAACCTAACCAACCCCACAAATGCTGGGGGATGGTCTATAAATAGGCAAGAAGACGCAGCAGCTTAACGTAGACCTGGAATGCCGCATTATTAATTAATTACATGTATTTTCTGTTTAAACAAAAATTAAATGAAATTTGGCAACACAGCCACAGAAAATTGTACAATGCACAAACATACACACACACACACAAAATCCAGGACAATTGAAGAGCCGCAGGGAGGTAAAAAAAGAGCGAGAGAGCGAACATTGTAACTGTATTTGTATAGCAGAATTGTATCTGGCCTTTTTGGACTAGTCGGGGGGTGAAAAATGGGGTCAAGTTTAATGTGCAGCTTCCTGTTGCTGCCTCGGTAATTGCAGATGGATGGATTGGCTGTGTTTTGGCCCCGGGACATGCAACAAGTGCAAAGCGAGAGTGTTTCATTTCAGTTTTATTGATTTTTACTACGAGTACTGTGCACTCGTTAACTTGTGTCCACCAAAATCGCCAGAGACAAACAACAAACTTCGCCATTGAGCAGCAGCGGCAACGTGCCTTGAATTTCATTTGAAAATGAAATATGCCAAGAGCTCCTCCCGCAATGCAAAAGGCAGAAAAAGGCTTAGTAAGTAGCAAGAACCGATGGCTAAAGTCTGAAGCTGAAACTCAAAGCACACAGAGACCCAGGCATTTATATATAAATATTGCATACGATTGCGAAGAACTTTGTACACACATATGCAAATGAAAATATGAAGTGGTGAATGTATGTACCAAATTGTAAGAGGCAAAAATTTTCGAAAGAATATACCAGAAATTCAACGAAGCAAAACAAGTTGAAAAAGTCAAAACTTTGCAGGAAAACTTACTACTTACTCTACATTTTAGATATGAATTCAAGGCCTCTACTTAGTTTGTGAAGTAACGAGAAGTTATGCAAAATTTTCGGTCACATGACAAAACGCCCACGGACAAAAGGCCCATATCAAAATTAATCGTAGTATGCATCGAAATTAAATTTTTAAATGTTATGGTAATGTACTTATATTCGGACTAAGTGGACTTTTTGCCCAGTTTAATAAAAACTCTGAAATTATAGCCAGAAATATGGCGCTTTTATTTGAAAACGAACTAGCTGTCTCTTGCATGTCATAAATATTGCATATTGCTAAAGTGGACAGAGTCAAAAATTCTTGGAATAGCAAAAGCAGCGACAGGCTGGTCACAGAGGAAGACTTTTCTATGTCCATTTTAAAGGAGCAAAATTGTAAACACTCTGTGGAAAGCATTTAGCACTTAAATTTGAATACGGACATTACACCCATGGGCTTTATGTCCGGTCAAAAGGCCCAGAAAAATTTGGAATTATATTTCAAAGTAGTGATCGAAATTTTTCATATGGGCCTTATGTCCGTGGGCGTTTTGTCATGTCACCAAAATTTTCATATAAAAATTTTGACCGGGAAGCAGACGTAAAATGAGATTTTTACTTCACAACTGCGTGTAGGGCCTTAAGCCCCGTACGGAGTACAACGAAAAATTCCTTTCGATACAGTATTTCATATAATTAGAAACACCTTGGCTTTGCTTTGATGCTCATGTGCTTTTAGAAAGTGTTTCTATTTATGTGAAATACTGTATCGAAACGAATTTTTCGTCGTACTCTGTACGGGGCTTTAAGTTGAAATTGCTAAGAAAATTTGTGTCAAAACTCAACTGTCATTGCTTTTTTAATAGTGATTTAGGCAGTGTTTGTTATGAATTTTGTTCAAACCCTCGTTCATAGCTCGTTAGATCGTCAAGACTTTTCGTTCATAGCTCTTTAGATCGTCAAGACTTTTCTCATTCTATTTTTGTTTAGAAATTCGCATCTAGATTACCAAGGACTTTGTTGTCTCAATCAATAATCAAATGGACTATTTCTTGATTTCTTTCAAGGTTTTCAGAAGTAGATGGTCTTGTGATGGTTGCTACTGTGGGTTGTGTTGGTCGTCATTGTTCATCCCAAATAAAACTTAGTTTTATTTTAAATTTTCCTCCTACGCGTTTCGGTCGCATTTTGCGCCTTCATCAGAGAGCCTGCATTTATTTTTTTACATTAATTTTCAAACAAACATTAAATTCCCTATGCTACCGTTTTTGCTTTTGTTAATTTGTAAATTGTCTTAAGTCGTGACATTGTATTTCTTTTGTTTTGCCAAATGTTTGATTTTCTTATTATTATTTCAGTACATGTAATTTATTTGGTCTACGTCGTCTTTATGATTTACAGCCTGCTCTCCCCGCTGTTGTATCCGAAGACTTTCCAGTGTCAGTCTTGTTCTCTCTCTCTTTTCTATGTCTAGCACTTTAACATTATCGAAATCAATGGTCTTTTTAATTAGATAATATTTATATTCAGTCTACAGTAGGGTTGTCGATATTTCTCAAAATATCAAAATCGAAAATATCAAAAATCCAAATTTGCAATATCGATATTTGATATATCGCCTTCAAAAAACATCGATATATCGATATTATCGTTCTTTTCTAAAGCTTAAGAAAACTGAAAAGCTTTAAAAGAACGTCTACACCATAAGACTGCTAGTGACGATTATTAGAGACCGTTATATCTAATTTCCTTGTTTTCCAAACTACACAGTACATTTTTTCAAATTACATTAATAGTCAGAGTTTCTTTTTCTTTAAACCTTAATAGCGTGTACTCAAAAAAAAATACAAATTTAGTTGGGCACATTACTTCGTATAAGAAAGGCTTCTGTTTAAAATTGTTCTGATTTCAAAGCAGTTCAAACGTGTTTTATTTCATGTGAAGTATTGTGACGAACTAAATTTGTATCTTATCTGAGTATAGGCTTTAAAGACTTACAGATTATGCTTAAAAAAAATATCAAGTGAAGAATTTAAGATAACCCAATGTGTTCTCCAGTCATTCTGCTTCGGGTGTCTGTAAGTCAGCGATTGTCACCTGATTCCCCCAGGGGCCGAAGACATTTCGCTATTTTCATATAAACAATTTAAACGCTTGCCAAAGCTGAGGCCAAGAGAGTAAAGTATCAATTTAACTTACTTTCGAATAAAAAATAACAGAATCCTAGGAAAGATCTGTAGGACCATTCAGCAGATAATTCTGATTTGCGATTATTGACTTGGAATTGCTGATGAATCTCAGCTGAATGACTTGACAGCAGACTTAAGGATATCCTGTGGCTTTAGTACTTTTTATCAACAAAAAAGCAACTCACACAAATTAACTTGACCTCACATCAGTATCTTGAAATTCTTTTATGTTCTTTTCCGCTTCAACAAAAATGATTGTCAAATTTTTACCAATATCAATCGGCAATCACAAAATCATTGGACCCACAGTTCGAAAATCGAAATTAATCTAAAGAATGAGCCCAATAATGTTGTTCTTTTTAAACAAAATCTTTGGCTTAGAAAAATGGAAGATTATAAACATACTGAATAACCAACTTAAAATGAAACTTATCTTCTCTATTTTGTATTTTAACAATATTTAAAATGAAATTTATCTACCTAAAGGATAAGGATCTTGAAAATGAAATAATGGAACTGTTAAATCCTACTATCGAAGTTATTTCTGGTTCTGAAAACTATCGCTTTCTATCGATTGTGCAGACTATCAATAGTTCTACCACCTCTAACTGACACCTAATGTTGCAGCATTTCTGCATCCATACGTCTATGATTAGTTCTTAAATGCGATTTTAAGTTGTATTACCAGATGATTTATCAGGCTGGCCATTGTAACTTTTCTGATATATCGTTTATAAAAATATCGATAATCGCGAATATCGGCATACAAAATATTATATTGGAGTACCTAATAACAAAATAATCGATAAAATATTGACAACCCTAGTCTACAGACTGTTTAAATTAGATCATCAAGTTAACTAAAAGCATTAAGATGATCATTGCAAAAGGTGGTCAATTTTTCTGCTAGAAAAAGAACACTCACGCTCGGAAACGATGAAAAAGTGAAACAACGTGATCTTTGCTCAATCCACCAGTTTCGCTCTCTTTGGGCATTTGTTTCCATGAGACACTTTGCTGGTCAGAATCTGACGAAAGTGTCTTTTGCGATGTATTTGTATGCGCGCTTGTGTGCTATTTTCTATTCTATTCTCCTTTACGACACTTCCCTCGTTTTGCTCAGTGTCTTATGTTCAGCTGCTGAGAGTCAAAGAAAATTATCCCCCTCAAGCTGTGATCGTAGGACAGCTTCGAGTGTGTCTCTCATCGAGACCTATGAAACAGAAAACAGGAGAAAAACAAAATCAAGTGTTCTGTTGAGAGAGTGAGCGAGTCTGTTAAATTTGTCCCTGTCACTTTCGGTGAGCAAAATTATGGTTGTCCAATATTTTTGCGAGCTCTGAATGCCCCTAATTTAAAGATTCTTCCGTATGGTCATCTTTTACAGACACGCATATTTTGGATCAATTTAGTTCTTTTTTAAACTTCATAAAAAAATTGCTTCGATGCCTTTGTACTTAAAACTTAAGGCTTTTCATATATCCAATTGCACTCAACGCCTTGATTAAGATTTATTTCGTTATAGTATAACAAATTTGACAGAAATATCTAGAGATTTTCCGTTCCTTAAAACCTTGTTTTTTATGAGAAGAAATTTTCCTACTTTTTATTCCTATTATAAAAATTGTCAAAAAATTAAATGGATGAATTAATTTTCTTTTACAATTAAAAAAAAATGATCTTTTAGGTTCTCAATAAACTTTGTTCATTACTTGAATGTGGATTTTCTTGTACCCGCACAATGCCCTCCATTCTGTTGTTGTGTTTTTAGTGTTGCATAAAAATGCGCACATTCTGAAGTAGGAAACACGAAGCACAAAGCCCCAACAGACGCGTTTTTTTCTCAGCTGGAGAAGTTCTGCTGTTGTCTGGTTGACATAGCTTGCCGGTCATAACAAGAAGCACCAGCAGCGGATTGAGGAGAAGGAAGGCAGCAGTGGAGAAGACAACTGTCAGGGGGGGCCAAAGCAATGCCATTGGAGATGTTAGACAAGGTAAGTGGGGGGAGGCAGAGGTGGACGTACTTTGACTCTATTGATATGCGCAGGAATCAACAGAGAACCAACGAAGAGTAAGCAAAATGGAATGCCCAGGGAGTTGATGACTCACAGATCAACTATGGTGAAATGAAAATAAAGGTTCTGCGAATATATGATAGGACTGTGCCAAGTTCCAAATCAAAATGTGCCTCAAACACGACTACAGCGACTTTGAATTTTTAACATGTTATGTTATGAAACTAAATAAATATTTTTGGTAAATAGAATACGAATAAACTTTACAAGAATTTCTCTAACAACTTTACAAACTATTTTCTATAACAAAACAAACTTACTTTACTCCATCTCATACTTAAGCTGTGCCCTTCTAGAACCCTTCTTCCTTCCATTTACAAGTTTCAATGCATTAGCACAGACACGAACCATTCACATACACACATTGCACTTGCCAGGGGCGGCTACTATGGGGGGCTCCCCACTCTAAAATTTTGCATTTGCTTCATCATAATGTAGTTTTGCTGAAGCATTTGCATTAAATGAGCAAAAAAAAATTCTTTTTGCCCCCATTATTTTTGGAACTGGCCGCCCATCTCTCTACTCTACTCTACTCTCCCTCAGCCTCCACAGTATTCTTAGTAAACTGTTGTGCTGCTGTTGCTGCTGTTTTTGTGGCTCGTTCTCGTTTTTGGAATCTGTTGCTAATTTGCACTTTGATGAAATGCGTCCATGTTGGCTCTGCTGCTCCTCCTGTTTGCCCGCCCCCCTTCTTCTCGTGTTGCTATTACTGTAGATTTATGCATGGAAGCGCGCACAACGGAGTCCACATCAACGACGAATGCAGCAACAACAACTTTTTAGCTCCATTTCATTTTGATGCCGCCTTTTCCTCTTTTTTTTTATTTTTTATTTTTTGCGCCGCCTCGACCAGGGGCAGACAAAACGATTGGCTTCTTGTTGTTGGTGTTTGCTAATTCCAGGAATATAACAATTTACGCGTCCCCCGCCAAGGCAACATATAAAAAAGTGAATGGGGAACGATTCGTCTTCTTGTGTATGTGTGTTTATGTTTTCCGCACCCTGGAAGCTTCCGCTGAAGTCAGTGGCGAGGAATGCAACTTTTGACCGGAAGTCGCGCTTGTTCAATTGTTGCAAATATTTTTGCTGAAATGTTGATGTGGGTCGTCTGTCCGTTAGTTAGTCGCCGCTTAATTAAAACCCACACAAACTTTGACCCAAATCCACAGCCACAAATGTTTGCCGTAGGCTGCACCGTTCGGATACAACTTGGAGTATTTATGTAGTATCTATCCAACGCCCTGTGCTGTCGTTGTCAAATGCGGTCTCTCTGACTCTGATTGCTTTATAAGATGCTGACGCCAACACCGAATGCGGCATGGAGATGGAGAGATGTCTGTCCCACAATGTCCACTTTGCATGTGGGCAGTTTGCTTTGCCGCAAAACATACAACAATATTAACAAAAATTTAAAAAAAAATTTTTTTTGGTGTTACAGTGGTTAAAAGGTAGAAAAGAAATTGATTTTAAAAAGTACGAAGACAAATTATTTTTTACCCGTTATACTAAAACCGTAAATGAAATAAATGTTTTTTAAAGGGGGTGCACAGACGTATTCCAACCAGAAATTTCTTTTGTTGGTTTCAAACCTCTAATGTTTTTGTTGGAGATTTTGCAAAGCTCTTTTTCACTAGCGCCTTTTGTCAAAGTGGCGCCCTCCTAGAAAACGGGCCATGTTTGGCGCCAACAAATTTTTAAATTTTGCATTATATTGGTGGAGAATGCGACTTAAAATTAATTATTATTTAAAAATGATCATAAAACATATAACAAAATCAAAAAAATTTCAGTTATTCATTAAATTAACCCAAATCTAAAATAAGGGAAATTTTTTGGCGACAGATTCAGCCCTGTTTTTGGATGAAACAATTGGAACTCTGGTGTTCCACTAGATTTTCTAATAAGAAAATAAATGTCTAGTTCTGTGGCACCAACGAATTTTTCGAAGATTTACAAACCAACCGTCGGCAAAATCTCTAGAGATTTCTGTGATATCCCCGTAAGTGACCGTAACCGTAAACGAAATCGTGGTCAACCATAACCGAAACAAACCTTTACGGTTTTAAAATATTGTGACACAGAAAATATAAGTAATCTTTGATAGTCGTCTGTGGGAGTCACGAAAATTCAATTAAACTAATAGTGAATATCCACTAAGTCACATTCTCATCGCTAGGAAAACGTATGTACACCGGTAACCGTAATTGCAACCGATATTTCTTTCGGTTTTGGTCCCTTTAATAAAGCTTACTTTTAAGTCTTCTGTTAAAGGTTGTTCTGCCTAATCTTGAAAAATAATATCAAAATTACTCAAATGTACCCAAGCTCAAAGAAATGCAAAACGATTGAATTTATTCCTCTTTGCAATTTCACTTTTAGAACAAATTGTTCTTAAAAGCAAAAATTTTCCTTAAAAACTCAAAAATAAAAATACAATTCTTAAATCAAGAAATAAATGAATAAATATTAGATTACCAGGCCTGTTCCGGTTTTCACATTCGACAAAAATTGTTGAATTCGAATTCGTTAAATGTATTGTTGAATAAAATTGATTTGGTGAATCAGACTATAACGTTTTTATTTGAATCCGTCGAGTAAAGAGTAGGTATACAATTGTTTTTTGGATACGGATTTTATTCAATGTTTAATAGAAACAAGAACATGTAAGAAATTCGAATTCACTTAAGTGAAAACCGGAACAAGGACGCATGTTGTTCTTGCTTTTAGTACAAATCGTTCTTTGCTTCCACAAAACAGAAGGTAAACAAAACCGACAGTGTAAATTGTCTGGTACTTCTTAATTTAAGAACAAATCCAGAGAGATTTGATAAATAGGTTTGGAATTGAATTCAGCATTAAGAAAGGGACTGATTAAGGAGCCCAACAGATTTATGTTAACAGCAGGTTATAGATTAACTTAAGATCAAAAAGGATTGATTTTAGACTTATAGAGTATCAAAGTTTTTAATCCAAGGTTTATTTGTTCTTTAACTAAGAACTTATTGAACTTTATTCAGCCAAAGACAGAATTATATTGAGCTCTGAAAGTAAGTGCTGAAACTGCTGAATTCAACACCTTAAGCGACCTGATTTGTAGACCCAAATATTGGGTTTAGCAGGCTCGAGGTCATCAGTCCCATTCAAGAATGAAAACGGGAGTTTCTGTTTTATATTTTCCCAATATATTTCTTCAGAGGGACTAATTCGGGACAGGGAACTTGATAAGCGGAATCACATTTTCGTTCATTAAATTAAAGAATGTTTAGCACCATTGAACTTTTGTTATATACAAAAATTCTTAATTCAAGTACAATATTTCATAAATTGTTTTTATTTCTTCTTCTGATATCCAAAATTCGTAATTCAAATACAATATTTCTTAATTTGTTCTTATTTTTGATGATTTTTTTCTAATATTTTTAGAAAACTTAGATAATTCCACAATTACTTAACTCGGTTCCGGGTTTTTGAACAGTCGCTCAGCAGTCACAGAATTGTTGATCGCCTAAAGTAGTTTTCATTGCTTTGAATACGCTTATAAAGGCTTATTAGTTGTTAAGGAATTTTTCAGGAGTCGTTCATTGGTCGTTCCTTCTCTAAAAGTTATTCAAAAGTCCCTTTGGAATCTTTCTGAAGTAGCTAAGTTATCATTGACTCTTTAAAAGTCGCTCAGTGTAGATTTGAAGTAACTAGGGAATCGCTACGAAGTATCTAAGTAATCATTGACTCTCTAAAGAGTAAAGTAAAAGCTAAACAATCGCTACGAGTAAATTTCTTTTCTAAAAGTTGTTTAGAATTAGCTTTATACCTAATCGGTTCAAAGCCACAGAATAGTTGTTGGCTTTGATGTGTATTTGGAATCGCTCATTGTCGCTTAGCGTTCTCTAAATTGCTTAAGTCGCTCTAAGTCCTTTTCGCTTTAAGAATCGGTTAATATAGCTTTAAAGTGACTTAAGAGCCGTTCTTTGTTAAGTTCTTTAAATAAATAGCTTCCCGGAGACACAGCATAGCCGTTCGTTTCCAAATAGACCCTCAGTGTCGCTTAGAAGTCGCTTAAGGGCCAGCTAAGGGTCAGTAAGAAGTACCTTAGGTATAGTAGTGGTCGTTTTTATGAACTAAAAAAGTTTTCTGGCAATTCCCAATACCAATCCGCCCCGGCATTGAGAAGCTTTGCTTTGGTTAAACCACACCATTCTTCCAACACCTTCAACCACTGTGCCATAAAATTTGGCCCAACGACTTTTTCGGCATGTAGTATTATGTAGGTGGGTCAACTACAACTACCAACACAATTCAACTCAACCCAAGCCAAGCTAAACCAAAAATCCGAAAACCAACTGTCTCAATTCTCAAGTTTGTATGTTTTTCGGTGAAGGCAGACCAGTTGGCATCAATTGGCTTCTCTCAGTTTTTGGTTGATGAATTATCATCAAATTGTAATGAGAGGCAATCGATGCCAAACGGCCTTGGGATGTGGTGCCACGTGTTTTTTTTTTTTTTTTCACTAAAGTGAAAGAAAATGTGAAAATAGCTTTAGGACCAAAAAAATATAACAAACAAAATTAAAGCAAACTTGTCAAATGAGGCAAACAACTCTCCAAAAACAAAATAAGGAGAAAAGCAAAATGAGAAAATCTTTTCGAAATGCGTGGAAATGCATGCCAGAAGAGAAGAGTTGGAAGTTGAAGTTGTTTTTTATGGCTGCGCATGCGCAGACGAGAGCCAGCCTCGAGTTCAATTTCTATAAAAGGGTCGAGACGAGGCATGCCAGTAAATGAAGAAGCGGCAGCAGAGAGAAGAGCTTTGTATCCGCTTGGCCATAAAAATGAAAAAGAAAATAAAAATAAAGAAGCAGACAAGTTCGCTCAAAGAAGATGCAGAGACTCCCCAATAAAACTGGCGACGCATCGTTCATTGACACGACCCTAGGCCTGGGAGATGACAGAGAGAGAGAGGAGAGAGAGAGAGAGAGGGAGATGGTTTGAAACTAAACTAAATCTAATTGAATTAAATCAACAACGGAAATGCTTAGTTTATGATCTCTCTGACAGTTGTTCATACACATATTGTATGCATGTGGAAACATGCCGCATTTGCCCTACTTGCCCCCACACTTAATTGTCTTAATTCTGAGAAATTGCAAAATGCAATACCCAAGTGGCATTTAATTAAAATGAATTTTCCGCCTCAACTTGTATGCATTATGCATCTCCTATTTACTTAATAAAGTTTCGTCCTGAGCGTGGTCAAGCCAACAGATAGATACAAAGAGAAGACATAATTGCCCCACTTGATTGAATTTCAAGGTTAATTAGCGCCAGAAGTTCTGAAGGATGTTGGAGGGGTTGGACTTGATGGGGTTGGTAAACAGCTTTCACCAACTTGGCTACTACTTACATATATTAAGCTTAAGCTGTTTGTTGTTGTTTTTCATTTAGGGCATTAGCCAAACAGAGATTAGACTGGCTCTCGGAAAATGATTAAGTGAACTTCTGCACTTTGAATCAATTTAGTATACACCCACGCCTCAGTTAAGGCATGAAAATTATTAATTGCATGCATTCACGAGATATTTTAGTTTGGTTTTTTGGGAGCTACCGAAAAGAAAATTAAACTCTTAACAAAAGAAGAGTCTTCAAAAAGTATTTATTTTGTTAACTTCAAAATAATCTTCCTCGGATATTAAACATTTATGCCAACGTTTCTTTCAATCCTCGAAGCACTTAAGAAATCATTTTTATTGAACTTGGAAAAATTAAGTAAACATTCAAAATGGCCGGCCTTGTGAGCACAAGTGAAGGACATGAGTAACAACTTAGGACGGACATCAATGATAGAGAAATTGCGCTGCTGGACTGCATTTTAAGCACAGACTTATTTTGAGTAACAGGGGCGACCACCCCATTTTCCAAAACAAAGACCAGGTTCAGTTTATAGAACAGAAATGGAAACGCCTGTCCCGCAGGGGCCGAACACATTTCGTTATTCACACCGAACGCATACGGAGGCTTGTGCCAAGAGAGCAAACAGCTTTTCAATCTTAGGCCAGCGGTCTATGAAGTATACACTGAATACGCTTTCACTTTTGGGCCTCGCTTTTGTAGCCAAAGCCTGTTCTAGCAGGGCCGGCCAAATTGAGAGGACAAAAGAATATGACTGTCTCTCTCTGACACTCAGGGTCTGCACACTTTGACCTTTTAAATGGTGCAGACAGAAACCGACAGTTTATTTCCTAGGTTCCTACCCTAAACAGACCAACTGAAAAATATTTTCAAGAACAGACATTTAGACACTCCCCTAACTGGCGGAAGAAGAGTTGTTGCAGTCTGACACACTGGTTGAAAGTAACCTGATAATCACAGACTCACTATGTGGTGGAAAAGGAAGCTGGGTCAGACTAGGAAGAATATCAGAAAACTCTTTAACAAGGCAAAATCGGCAAGCCACTAAGAAGAGTGGAACGCCTACAAACTTTGCGAAATGAGATTCATTAGCTCAATTTTTTAAAAGATATAGCATTTGCCAGGGAAACGTCTCCGCTAAAGATCCGTCCTAACTACCTAACTAGAGTTACTTTGTGGTAGTCCTATAATTGCTATAATTGCTAATGACGACACATTTCTCAGGCTGAGAAAGATTAGGAACAAATATTCCAACCATTTAAATCACTAGGACCGTATGAGATTCGAGCAGTCCCGTGGTCAGAAAACAGAAAAAAAAGTCCATTAAGATCCATTAGGAATGGATAGTTTGTACCAATAGTTTGTCTGTCCTCATGAACAAACAGATCTCAGAGATGGTAAGAGATGGAGGTTTCACATGTATGGGACATACATTTCCCCCGCAAATTGGGAAAAACCTTAAATCTCCCACAGTTTTGTAGATAGATGGTTCGTACCTTTAAGAGATATTTAGTAATCAAGATTATTTATCGAAACGCCAAAGGAACAGTAAAGATCGGATGAAAAATAGTCGAGTCATAAGATAAAACAAACAATTATGCTGAGCAGCACCGGCCGAAACGGGGATGGGCAGCACTTCACACACTTTATGGCTTCTTTGTCACAGAAATCTCTAGAGATTTTGCCGACGGTTGGTTTGTAAATCTCTCGAAAAATTCCTCGGTGCCACAGAACTTTGAGAGATTTCATTTTCTTATTAGAAAATCTAGTTAGAACACCAGATGATCCAATTGAAGTTCCATCTCTAAAAACAGGGCTGAATCTCTCGCCAAAAATTTCCCTTATTTTAGTTATGGGTTAATTTGATTTTATTTAAGATTTTTTGATTGTGTTATATGTTTTATGATGCATTTTTTAAATCAAAATTCAAATATTTTTTAAAAGGATTTTTGAAATTCGAAATACTTTAGAAGATATAGCCTTTTTGGTCGACCAATGTCTTCGATAAAACAAGCAATTTTCAAATTACTTCAAACTAAACGCTTTTCTCGAAACCACGTTTTTCGAACTGGCGGCCATGATATCTCCAGTTACACTGAACCGATTTTGATGATTCAAAGTGAAATCGACGCAGAATTGTCACCATTCTGGTCTGACCCTCAATCATAATTTTAAAAAATTGTTTACTATTTTTTTTGTTACACTAAACTACAAAAAAGGGCCCAAAATCGAATTTTCATTTTTCAATGGCCGCCATTTTGTCAAAACAAATCACAAAATTTTTTTCGAGGGTAAGACCAGAATGACATCTATACTGATTATAACCCCGTTTTTAGTTTTCATTTCACACAACCTGGAGACGTGGAATCGTGGCCGCCAGCACTATACCTTTTTTTTTGGACCCCCCACTTTGACGGCCGAGAACTTTTTGAACAGCCCTCGTATCGAAGCAGTAAAAATTTTTTTGTTTACTTTAATCTGTTTGTAACATAATACAAAAAACAGATTTGGTAAAACTCTTTGCGTTTTCAGATAAGATTTTTGATGTGAAACATCTTTAATTTCGGTACGGAAGATTTTAGTAAAAGTAAAATTTGCTTTCAGCGTCACGTGACGCTAACGTCATGCATATTTTGTGTTGTTGTTTTGGCGGAGTGTCCCAGGGGGAGAGGAAAGATAGTGGGGGGAAAGAGGAGGTGACTTAGCAGTGACTAAACAGTGACTAAGCAGTGACTTGACAGTGTCTTGACTGTGACTAAACCGTGACTTGAGATTGACTAAACAGTGACTTGATAGTGACTAAACACTGACTAAGCAGTGACTTGATAGTGACTAAACAGTGACTTGACAGTGACTTGACAGTGACTTGACTACTTACAGTCACAGTGTCTTGACAGTGACTTGAAAGTGTCTTGACTGTGGCTAAGCAGTGACTTGACAGTGATTTCACAGTGACTTGACAGTGACTTGACAGTGACTAAGCAGTGACTTGACAGTGACTAGTGACTTAACAGTGACTTGACAGTGACTTGACAGTGTCATAACAGTGACTAAACAGTTACTTGACAGTGTCTTGACAGTGACTAAACAGTTCTTAAACAGCCCCTAAACAGCTCTTAAACTGAGCACCATGTTTCGCATCAAAGCCTGGTGAGTGTTAACTTTACACCTTTTTTTTAATAAAGGTCCATAAAACAGCCTCGACATGGAGAATACCGCCTTAAGTCATATTCTGCATAAATGAAATGTAAAATTTTAAAATTTGTTGGCACCAAAAATGAGGTATAACATGCAGCCCTGAATCCGCTTGCTGTGAAGTAGATGGCGCTCAACACGGGAGGTTTGAAACCAACCAAAAGAAATTTGGTTGGAAGAGGTTTCTGTGGCACCCACGTATAATAAATTTCCGCATATTACGTGACAAACCATTCTCAAACGCCGTTCTTCTGATGCTTTTCATAAATCTTTATATGAAGCCTTTTGCGTAATCATTAAAAACATAAAAATTTTGATTCAGGAACTAATATTGATATATGTACATAAGATAAGTTAGCTGCTATAATGAATTGTTTTTTTTTTTTTTGGTTGACCTTTCTGTGGAAATGTTCATATATAAAATTTTGGGGGGTATACTATAGTCGGGCTTGACCGACTTTCTTACTTGTTTCACATCTTTTTTTCCAAATCCTTAGGACGATTTTCAAATGCATTGGATGAAAATCTAAGAATAAATGTATATTATTAACATACTTTTAACGATTTTTTAACTAACCAGTCCAAATGGATCCAATGGATCATCAATAAATATTCTTTTCATTCTGTGTATGAAGCTGAAATCCATTGACCTGCCTAACAAAGCTTTGCCTTCCTAAAAATAACATTACGAAAAGCTGGTGGGAGGGGAGAGTGCTCCCATTTTCAGCTGACCCTAAACATGCACAAAAGTGAAAATGTATGCACGAATGATTCTAACTTTTTGCCTTTTCTAATCTATTGCCTTTTAATGTTAATCAAAAATTAATGTAATGTTGATGATACTCGTAAATTTAGCTACACTTAAGCAACACGCTCTTTTCTTTGCATTCAGCGAAACCCACAAAACTATTATCCACAACTACTTAAAGGCCATAAATCGTCCAAATATATATATATACATAATTATCTGACTATGTCGCCGCAGCTCCCAGACTGTGGCTTCATATTTATTTTTATCACTTCAATTTCCGTTCGCTTACAAGCCCCTCCAACCCACCCAAAAAAAAAAAAACGAACAAAAAAAGCTTGCCATGGTTGACGTACGCACGTTCCACTCTACCATTCAGAGTGTGCTAATATTGCAAATTGACAATAGAGCGTCAAAAAAAAAATGAACCGGCTCTACCCCTCGGTTCCTTCATTCATTGTTTACTCATTTCATTTTGAAAATAGAACTGGAAAGGCCAAAAATTAGCATAATATAAGGTCGCTCGCTTCTATATGACGTCAAATGGTACAGGACAGACTGTCCAGAGCTCTGGGCTAGCTTATCTGCTTACCTACCTGTGTGTGTGTGTGTGTCTGGGTGTGCGTGGGTGAGTGTCAGGTAATTAGGGATTTGGTGTTCCTTGGTTTATGACCTGAAAAATACCAGGGAAACACCCAGGCACAGAGAACCTCTTGACATTCTGGCAGCGTGAAAATGTGCCATCACCTTTTTTTCTTCAAGAGGATCATAAAAGAGGATTTTCGATTGTAGGTTTTTCTTAATGATCACGAAATTGTAAATGAATGAAAAGGGGAAAATTTGTGAAAATTAATATGGAATTTTTCTGTACTTTAAGAACGAGTTGGCTGGCGTTATCTTATCTCTGTTTAGTGCAAATTGCCAATGCACAATAAATTCAGCTGCGGTTTAGGTAGTAGACTCTTGCTCTCAAAGATTAGTTGGAGGATATTCTATGCTTTCGTAAGATTTTTAATCCAAAAGAAAAAACGTAGAATTTTTCCAACAAACACATCTGTGTGTTTTACTTGACCTCGAGCCTGCAATATTCAAATTCAACTATTTAGAAGAGACCTTTCTATCTAACTATCAACTGTGAAAGAAAATACTTGATGACAAGCTCAGCTTAATTACCAGGGTTTGTCAAGAAGAGCAAAGCTAAAGCGACCAAAAGCAGCTCTGACCTACTTAATTGACCGCCGACCAGCGACTGAAAAGCTGTTTGCTCTCTTGGCACAAACCTCGGCAAGCATGACGAATTTAAATCAATTTATGGACTGGCGTCTAGAAATGAGAAAGGAAATACTTAAAACGAATAGAAATTACCGGTTCAATTGAGAGTTTTTGCATCCCTCGAACCAAACTATGAACCTGAACCCGAAAGGTTCGATAAAAAGGGTCCGTTCCATTTGTTAAGTAATATTTCATTTCAATTTCATACATATAATTGACGGATTATTCTTATCACTTCAAATAACCAATTTGTAATCATCAAAATATAAAAACCTTATCATAAGCTCCTGTGATTTAATGACTTTACAAATATTCTATTAATCAAACGATCGCTCAGCCAAACAAGTTACAATTCTATTTAAAGCTTCGTCGCCAATATTCCTAGTAACCTATTATACAAAATGCCAAGCTAAGATCATTTATTTATACTGTCAGTAATCTTTAGAATGTCTAGAGGCGATGGCGCTTATCAGCAAATCGTATACTATTTACACCTTTTGTCATTCACATATTTCATTTTATAATAAACATAATGCCGTGGCTGTTCCGCAAAAGAATAAAAAAAAAGTGTTTATTTATGGGGCCAAGCGGTGCGCTTCCTTATATTATTTATTCTTTATTTTTGTTTTGATTTTTGCGTCTATTTCTTTACTTTTTTTCAAGCTAAAAATGCCGCAGCATTAAAAATAAACCCAAACAACAAGAAATGCCAGCAAAATATAAATAAATAAATATTTTTGTCGTGCTAGGCCTATTAGAATGAAAGGAATTTTAGAGATGATTAATTTGAGAATGAATGGAATGGAAATACTTTAATCACTTGAGTTTTGGAAATTTTGGTAAAAGTGAATAAAAGGAAATAGTTGTTCTCTGAAGGTAGAAGAACAGAACATTTTTTTGGAACACAGTTTTATGGTTTTGGCCTTTGTCAAATCTTAATTGTCAGTAAAAGAGGTGCACAAACCTGAATTCAACTGATGCATTTGAGATTTTTACATAAAATGGTATCATTTAATTACATTTTCGAACTTGGTGGTCCAAAAATCATGGTCATGAGATTTTCTGGCCTCATACCAATAAGTCTTTATAACAGAACTCGCTAATATACAATCAAAACTTTTAAATTATATACTTATAACGGTCTGATAAAATAAAATATCAAATAAGCCCATGTTTTCAAAATTCTTAAACTACACTCTAGATGGATGTACTTTTTTAAGAACGAAACATTCTAGAATCGATTTTAAAACGAATCTGTTTTTTAAATTGTCTGCTGGATCTAACACTTTGGTTATGGAGTGAGGGTAGATATCTGACGTTCAGTAAAACCATCTTGGACATTTATAGCAAGGCTGTCGAACCTTTGTAAAATCGAGGTTTTGTTCAAGCTAATCGGTCCGTGGGTTTTGATATCAAAAGTACGCTAGATATTCTTGATCAAGCAAAAATAAAGACGAATTTCAAGACGTTCGTAGTCAAGATTAGTTGTTTCAGAGTTCGCCATTTAACGGACGAGTTCCTGTCTCACCAATTCTGCTAGATACCTGGGTGTAATGTTTTGGTTCGAATCTGGGTTCATTGATTGTTCACTGATTTTTGCCTCTACTTTAGCCAATTTTATCATTCATATAAAAATCATACCACTAAGAAGTGCCAGATCCTTAAATTTTGGAAGGTAGCCTCATTTCTACACTTCTTCACAGAGGAAAAAATTTAGTAGCATTGGCCTTAAGATGAGCTCAAACGTGGTCAAAATATAAGTTTGAGAAAGTTTGTTCTTGTTTTGAGCTGACGGCAAGTTATTTCGTAAACATTTTTCAATGTACACTGTAAAAAGTTCTACTAAAACCCATCTTTAATTATCGTTTCAACCGATTCTTTGTAATAAAATTATGCTTTTCGGTCTAAAAATTAAGAAAGTTATTAAAGTTCTTTCGAAATGAACTTAAATGATTGTTTGAACCGAAGCTTTTTGATGGATACATTGGGTCTGGTTCGGGCTTAGGTTCGGGAGGTCAAAAATTTAAAAGGTTCGGTTTTAGGGACCCAAGAAACCCGAACCGAACCGGTTCTGCTTTCTTTCTTTATTTAATCATCCTAACGCTACAGTCTTATTATAATTTAAGCGCTAGTCACAAAAGTTAATAAGTTGTATAATAAAACATTTATAGTTTTCTACTTAAATTCTATCTTTCGTGCTCGGTTCAGGACCAATTGGTTGCCTTGTTTGGTTTGATACAGAGTCATATTTAAAAGAACAAATTGGAAATAGCTTTAAAATTTAATTGGCTTAAACCAAGAACATTTTGTGCCTATTTTATTTGTTTTAAGAATGAATTGGGTTTGACTTTTGAATTTATTAGATGTCAATTAAGAATACTTTTTTACTTATTTTAAAAGTAAATCGGGTTATACTTTAAACCATTAAAACCTTAAAGTATGGTCAAAAAGATTTTAAAATAGTTCGAAATGTCTCAATGTACTCAATTCCACTTCCACTGCAACTTTTCGAAAGTGGTACGAAAAAGTAATGTTTCTTGGTCGATGGAATGAAACGAAATTGGGAAATAACGCACTCTTACAGTTGCTTAATGTAAATAATATGAATTTTTCTTAATTATGTGATCTATTAAGAAATTGTAGTCAAGTTTGATTTGCATTTAAGTCTTTAATTGATTTGAGAATTTGGCCGAACCGAGAAGTGAAACCTAAAAGTCAGCCTCTCTCATCTTCGACTGTACCATTTTCGATCTTTTTAATTTTATCAGTTTCCCCCCCAAAAAAAAAGGGTTATCCAGAAAAAAGACAGAAAACGGACAGATTTTTTTAAAAGACAAAAAAAAGCACGAAACTATTTATTCTTATTACATAAAATAAAAAATTATAATGAATATCAATATTTTCGTTCAATTCATATAGCACTTTATTGAGAATGGTATTATCAGCAACAATTTCGTTAAAAAAAGCATATACGAATGATGCATTTGTTCCGATTAAGTGTGCCTTATACCCTTTAGAAATTTGTTTTTAAATTTTTTTTTTTTTTTTTAACTTTCTTTTTGGATCTAAAATCTCTTTAAATCTTTCAAGCAGATCCGGAAAATATGTTTCACTAAAAAATAAACAAAATATCATTTTTTTGTTTTAAATTTTGTCAAAAACTTCAAAAAAAAGTACAAAAATTATAAGGAATTGTAACTGTTGACCGATTTTTTAAATTTCCATTTTGGTGTGAACTAGGATATCTTTGATCCGAAAACAACGTTTTCTTGATGTTTTTATTGGACTACGTGAATTGTGTTGAATTGAGCTATAATTTTTTCCAAAATCATTGCTGTTGTCTAAAATTTTTAACTTAAAAATAACTTCAATATTGTAAGTATTGGCTCTTTATTTTCGTAAAATATTTTTGTCAAATTTAGTTTTTATTTTTTTCAAGTTCGACATCCAGAATAATAAGAACCCATAAAGGAGGTCTTAAGCTCGTAGCCCAAGTACAAGTTTTCTTAGATGTCTTCTTGAAGATCATCGTCCAAAATATTTATTCGGGAATCTGGTGGAACTATTTTTGTTTTTAAGAAATTATCGTCTTTCGGTATGTTGAATCTTTAGAGCGCAATGAACCGATTCTCGATACGTTTGATTTTGATTACACACAATTAAAACAGGGTTGAACGCTTTGAAAAATTCTTTCCGAAGGCCTAAAATCAATATGAAAGAGATGCCACATAGTTTCAATTGATAAAGTGCGTGAGCGACTTAGAAAAATTAAAAAAGGGATGAATAAAGGACAAAATGAAATAAAAAATGCATTTATTCCGGATAGGGGACGTTACAAATTTTTTCCAGAAATCGCAGTTTTAAAAAGGACAGATCTGTCCGCAAAAAGGACAAATTGGATTATCTTTTATGTATCTAGTGTCAATCTCGTTTGGACCAGTGGTTTGCAAAAAGTATAAAGAGACAAATTTTACTCGGAATTGAGAACACCAAAACGAAACCGAAGCGGAATTAAGGACATGCCTGAATATATCCCGAAACCGTCTTGAATCAAATATTTCGGGATTGATAAAATCGTACTTGATATATAAAATTTGTACTTAAATCAGGTATTTTCGTAATAACCATACTATTGAAACCGCCTGTACTATTGGTTTCGGCCTGGTTTTTTTCTGAGTGGACGGAGAACAGGTATTGAGATTATCCTTCTTCTCGACCTAGGTTAGGTTAACATGGACGAATCTCAAGGAGCCCGATTAAAATCAAAAGAGGTTGTCATTAGCCTTAATTGAACGTAGAAATGATTATAGGACTGTTTTTTTGTTTAGATTTAAGAATTATCTGTTGACTCTCGACTTTTTCTTTAAAATTAAAAAAATAATAATTCCTTAAATGAACTCCTCGAAGTTCTGAAGAAGATTCGGTGATTTATTAGATTTCAGGAAAAATCTGAGAGGTTTGGGAAACAAACAGGCCTGTTTCCGTTATCGATTTCGATCAAATCATGCGGAATCGGTATTGATAAATGTTCTTGCTTCCAAAAACCGACTGTGCTGTTCGACTTTTAACTTCAAAATCCCAATTACCTTCATTCGATTCTCTGGATGGCAAGAAGATTCGACCGAATTCTTTAATCGTTTCTTATAAATCACAACTCTTACCAATTCCGATTAATCGGATTCAAAAACGGGAACAGATCTGAAAGTTTTTGGTTTCAATTCTGTTTCATCGATTTTTATATTTTGAACACATTTTTGGCAAAAAATTTGGACAAATAATTCCTCGAGAAAGAAACGCCTATCAACCAAAAACAGGTGCTGTAGAGGTCGGTTCATTAAATTTTGATTTGGTCATTGAACCGAACTATTTTTTCCAAAAAGAACAACAAATCTATTTCCTAAAAAAAAGTGACTTAAGTTTTCTCTAAAAAATCAAATCAATTTCGGTATCAGTTCTTGGTACAAAACGCTCCTAGACGACCGCAACCATTAACTCCCAACCCTGAATCAAATGAGTCATAAAGCAATTAATGATAAAAAAACCATTTTTCATATCAATTTGAT
The DNA here is from genome assembly GCA_018904235.1 of Lordiphosa stackelbergi. Taxonomy (NCBI): domain Eukaryota; kingdom Metazoa; phylum Arthropoda; class Insecta; order Diptera; family Drosophilidae; genus Lordiphosa; species Lordiphosa stackelbergi. The sequence continues at coordinate 73,609 of JAEIFU010001275.1, forward strand.
TTGTTGGTCAAAATTTAATGACCCCCGCAAAATTCTTTGGTTTTAGCGAAAGATGCAATTTTGTTAAAAAATTATATAACTCACCTTGCAGCGACACCACACGACAACCATCCTGCTTGAGGCGACGATGTAGGATATTAATGATCGAATCGTTGCCATTGCCCATCATGGCAAAGGCTCCGCCGGCCATCTCCTGGTTGGAGGACTGTTGTCCGGCCACGCCCTCGCCATTGTACAAAATGAACAGGCAAAGTTTATAGCCCGTTTGGATGCGTTCCTTAAGCTCCGGCGATTTGATGGTCGAGGCCAGATCAATTTTACCCGCTGCCAATCTTCTCAAGACGATGCTGGGTATGCAGAGATTGACAGCTCCGCGTATATGTGACTCACTGTACTCGTGGGAGCCACGGCAGTCCAAGATGATCAGCTCCTTGGCGTCGAGGGCTCGCAGTTCCGATTGGAGCCACTCTTTGCTGCAACATTCGTGCTCCGTTTCCGGCATGGTTAAAAGCTCTCTCTCTCTCTCTCTCTCTCTCTGTCTCTCAAATCGAACGCTATTTGAATTCTCTTGGAAGTTTTTGAATGTTTTTTTTTTGTTGTTTCTTTTCTTTTTTGGTTACAACAAAAGTTTACATCATCTGCTGGCCGCACATTTTTTATGTTTCTCTGCTTTACACCTTTGCTTTGCCTTACTTCTTTTTGTTTGCTTTTTCTCCTACTCACGGACACACACAAGCGCACTTGAAGGAAAATGAATTTGATGTTTTGAAATATCTTTTGCTCAGTTGTACAATGTTTAAATTGTACATTTATTTATTTGACATTAATTTTTTGGTATCATTTCTTCTTTCTGCTGAGCGCTGTTTCTGTTTCTTTACACTTTTTGTAATATTTTTGTATTTTTTTTGTTTTAGGCTTCACATTCAACACGCATACAAGCGCGCGCCAAATCACAACCGTGTGTATGTATCGCTGTAACTGTATGTGTGTGTGTGTGTGTAGAGGTGTATGAGTGCGCCCGCAACAACGACAACAACAAAGAGACCGTTCCACCGTTCCGAATATACAACCTGCT